>JAIPRL010000361.1:0-86187 GCA_025469235.1 Pemphigus obesinymphae
CAATGTTCCTACATTCCACGTACCTACTCTCACTTTGAACCTATCCTGCGTACTCAAGTGCGAATCTAACCCAAAACACTTTGGTGCTTTCCCTACACCATCGACATCACGGCCGTTGGGTAGACCCGCACATATAACTGATTGAACGGCTACCGCAGCCGCTGTCAGGCTGGTACTGGTCACTTGATTCCATAAGCTATCTCCACACCCAAGTACGCAATTTTGTGTTCCCCGCGAACGTCCGAGATGGGAAAACTCGTCTATATTCTTTTTAAGACTTCTCATACTTTTTTGACAAGTTTTAGGCCGGCTGTCGACCTGACGCAACCTCAATTATTATACGAACTGAGATAAGATCTTGAGGTCTATTATTCTATGATTATACATAACATAATACTAGTATTAGTAGGTATTATTTTAACTGTCATCTGGGATTTATTGCAATTTGTATTTAAGCATTTTAAGCTTCAGCTGTAAACAGTATTCAATATAAATATAGTGTCAGAAATTCTGTTAGTGGTTACGCTATTATCGGTTGAAAAACGTAAACACGGACCTCTTTGATAAGAAATCGGCCATTTTATAGGCTTCAATATTTTACATTGCAGGGGATAGGAAGTTAGCTATCTATAGTTGTTTTTATATCTGTGACCTACCCCGAGACCCCACGGCGATCCCAGGTAAAAATGTCCACCCATCGCGTAGCGGTCATCTACACGAACGACACGGCACGGCACGCGCAAAACATATTGTAGTATTGTACTACATTTTATTATTTTTCGAACGATTTTGTCATGTGCCACTATCCCGTTATTATTTTTATTTTTATTTCTCAATATTAACTTGAAATTTCTGTACTTTTTTATTAATATTTTTCTCATTATTTAAAACATTAAAATTTTTTTTAATTATTACAATTTAATAATTTATGTTAACAAATAACAATGAGTGAACAATAAAATAGTAGTCCCCAAATTATTATTCGTAAACCTAAATGGCCATTTATTAATCAATATTTTGAACAACTATGTGATACAACAGACAAATATTTGACTTTTAAATGCCTTCTTTATGGCCCATAAGAAAAACGAATTTCAACATCAAATACGCATCAAACGCAAATTATTAACTATTAATGAGATTTTTTTCACATTCATTAGGTACAATTAAAATGGTTTAAACATTTGAATACCAAATATCAGTGCATTTTTTAAGAAATTTTCACGAGACGACAATCAAAAATGTATCAAAATATACTTATGCACTAGGGTGACCACCATACTACAGATTAGATGAATGATGTGACCAAACGTCCCGTTTTTGATGATTGCGCCCTGAGTTGTCCCGAAAAACTTTTAAACGATTAAGATTTTGACCAGCTTTTGGAAGTGTGGTCCCGTTTTTGTATTTACCATTTTTCTAAAAAAAAATTGTTAGAAAATTGTCGATGACCTTTTTTTAACATTTTCAAACCGATTTATGAAAATGTTGGTAGAAAATTATTACGATATTCACTAGTTTGTATTGTTTTCCCGTTTTTTAATATTCAAATTATGGTCGCCCTACTATACACTTATCAGATGGGGATTTTATGCTTGTACCTCATTGTTATTAAAAATAAATAGGTATAAGTAATGGAAAAACTATGGAAGGGTATAATTATTACTAATAAGTTATAATGTATAATATACCTAATATACAAAGGAAGATTTTAACTACTTGTAATTAAATTAATATTATTTTCTTAATCAACTTTTGAAAATATTGGCAACATTTAATGTTAATTTAATACTAATATTCGTATAAATAATTAAGTATAGGCAACCAAAAATAAAATGTAATTTTAAATTTAATTTTTGTTGCAATTATTATAAATAAGTAAGAATACATTATTTGTATAAAAAATGTTTAATTAATTAATGAAAGTCTTTTGATCTTTGTATGTTTATAATAATACAGACGTTTTTCTGTCACATACCAATAATTACTTCATCGCACAAAACTTCACTTTATTTTAATTTCAGAAATACTTTCTATATGTTACCACTCACTTATACAGACATAATTATTATGTCTTTTTAGGATTGTATACATTTAATAATTTGTAGGTATAATAACACTTGATTATTCATCAACAATTCCATTATTAAAAAATGACTGCATCTATACCTACACAGTGTCAATATTGAAAAAATATTACTTCACAATTACAACTTTTCGAACATTTCATTAAGCTATAAGAACAAATAGTACCGAAACCACAGTGAAAAGTGCATGAATTTGGATTTTTATTATAGCCGTTCTTCTGTCGAATTACGGAAAAAAAATTTTCTAATGAATCTTGTGTTTAATATAGGTGTGGTGACCAGATATAATAATCTAAAAAAAAGTACGTTTTAAAATGTATCTTCCTTTATTACAAAAAAAAAACTCGTCCCCCTTGAGTGGATTGGTCAATGTGTAAATTATTTTACAAGATTTCTCATAGCTCATAGGCCATTTCCATTAACGCAATTTTTTTTTTTACCTAATTACTCTATTGTTTATATTTATTTTCCCTAGAAAAAACTGAATATTTGAAATAATTTCATTACAATGTCAACTTATTAGGGGTGTATCTTTCAAGTGCGTATTTAACATTGTCGATTGGAGATGGGCCTCCTCACCCATCACTCGTGAAATAGGCAATTAATTGTAAAAAAATTTTGTTTCTGCATTAAAAAGATAATATAATGTGTATCATATAGGTACATATAAAAACATTTGTTTCGCACCCTTCTTCCTATAGATACAGGTCGAATACACTATTGGTGTCATCTTTATGATGAAAATATTTTGAAACATTGAATACACTGAAAATAAATAAATTTTTAAAGGTGAATATACGAATACGGAATAGTACACAGTAATACAGTAGGTATAGGTACATAATAATATTGTACTATAATATTATTATATCGTAGTTCATACCAAAGTAGCAATAAATATTATCTTATTATACTAATAGGCATTAGGTCGAACCATAAAATATAAATAATTAAATAATGCTAAATAATAAAATATATGTATTAACCGGTAATATTTTTAAAAAAGGAGTACAATTTCATGTACTTAACAATATTGTTAAGGACACTAGGACAATGCAATAAAAAAAGAGTATTGTCCTACGAAAATAAGTACGTCTGGTCACCATAAATATAGGTACCTAGGTAATCTGTTGTTTAATAGGTATGTCATTATAAAAAGTATATTTTATTTGTTAGATTTTGTTTTATTAATAACTTTTTTGATTCATATAAATTTATAAGAGCTGTTATTGTCCATTTAATCCCAATAAAACATGGTGGTATGCTTGGTTTTTTATTTTTTAAATTAACTTTAACAGCGTTTTCAAAAAGTAATTGCTTTAATATTTTACAAATTTCAGTTCTTTACCATTCTGTGATCACATTTGTAATTTTATGTATTGAAGTTCCCAGTGGTAGTGAAAGGGTAAATTAAATATATTAACTCTATATAATATTGTAATAATTATTTTTAATTTAGAGTAGTAGAAAGTAATACAATTAATTATTGGAATTTATTCTGTGGTGGTATTTTCAATTTTAGTAATTGGTTATATCACATAATTTTGTGGTTATGTAATAATGTTATCAATCAAATAATATTATCACAGAATAGTCTTTGTTATTATTTTGAAATAACAATCTCGCGACTCACGTTATAGAGGAAGAAATGTAAGAATATATTTTATTCCTAATGTTTTGAATTCTGAAAATATTATTAGGTACTTATTAATTTTACTATTTTTCATTATTAAAACCGTATAATATTTTAAGTACACTATGGTTCAGAAGTGTTCAGTTCTCAATTGTGAAAGCAAATTAATAAAAGGAAGTGGAATTAAAATGCATCGGTAAGGTGTAGAATTATTAAGTGTTATTCTGCTTAAAGGCATATAGGTAGTTGTTTATTTAATGTAATCTTATGTTTTTAGTTAATAATTATTATGGCAATTGAAAATTATTGTTTTATCTACACATTTAGAATGGCATTTAGACCAATAAGCAAAGAATATATAAGTATACCAAATTTAGAAAACTAATTTGAAATCATTAATCAATTATCTGTTTTGTAGAAAATTGTTTTTAATTTAGTTTCTGAGTGTAGCAAGTAATGTACCTATTGGTTTTACAATAATGTTTATTATTTTTTTATGTATAAACTTTCCAGCAGAAGGAGTAGAATTTTCTGGTATAAATGTTTTTGATAGGAAATTCGTTCTAGTTGGTACTTTATAGAGGTCATTTTTTGAATTTCTAAATACATTGTTTTCAAAAGTAATGAAAAACTACCCTTTCCGATGAAAATTTATTAAAAATTAAAATAACAAATAAACATAAATTTAAAAAACTTTTTGACCACTGTTTAGCGAATTTAATTTTAATATTTAAATTTTAAAACTATTATTTATTTTATTAATAGATGTATCACACCAAGCTACGCTCAGAATTGTTTTATCAAAAGGAATGATTTATCATTGCTTTCAAATTCAATAAATATACCACAAGTATCCAAGAACTTCTGCCACCTACCGGCCAGATTTTTTCTCTTTAATTTAAATGATTAATTTAAAGAAAAAAAATATTAACAATAATTCCTATAATAAATCACATTAAATTAAAATTAAAATTCTAAATATTTTTCCTACAAAATAATAAAAATGTATTAATTCAAATTAATTTTATATATATTATACCTATAGCTAGTTACAATTACATACAAATTAAAATACCATTTACCTAGTAAATTAAATGTTAAGAATATGTGACATGTTTATTTAAATAGTAATAATATATATTCACACTTTATAAATACAGTTATTTTCTGAGTAATCATGTAAAATCAAACAAAATATAAATCTAAACAAAATATGAAAGATGAAATATTTACCATGTCCAAGCATAAAGTATTTTTTTGGCTAAAACAACTTAAACTTCTTATTTTGTATGTAGTTGTCTAATAGTGCAATCTTTTCTTTTTACATAGGTGCATTTTTTATCAAACTGTGCTGATGGAATAAAAAGTATAAAATTGCATTATTATGACTATTGACTATCATGATAAATCAACAGATAACACGATACTATTGGAAATTACATTAAAAAGATATCTAAACAATTAAATGTCTTTCAATTGTTTAATTTTATGTATATTTAAATTGTTTAAATATTTAATTAAAAATGGCTTTATAAATGTTTAAAATTCCTTAAAAAGTAACTGTAGCGTCATTTTAATATATTCATTTGATTTGTTTGAAATAAATAATTTTGGAAAACCTTATAAAATGAAAATATTTTTACCCTAATTGTTCAAACATTGTAATTAATATAATTAATATTTTAGAATTCCTACACAAAATCCAGTATTGCTTACAAAATGGTTAAAAGCTTTAAAAATTGATAATTGGACACCAACTAAACATTTTAATGTGTGTAGTAAACATTTTAAAAAAAATGATTACATGAAGACAACATCTGGAGCTCTAATAGATTTATACCACAATGCAGTTCCTTCAATTTTTCCAGAAACTTCAAAACAGACAAAATGTTCTTTTAACAATAAGTAAGTTTTAACTAATTTAAAATTATTAGATTAAGTTCTAATTATTTTTCAAACACCTTATATGGATACAATTTTATTTTATTTATTACAGATGTTTTATTGACATATTTAGCCTTTAGAAAAATAAAAGGTATCGAAAAAATAAGCCCAAGATATTCTAGATCATACTAATAATTATTATTATTGTCATTATTATTTTCAAAAATGAATATTTATAATTTATATTTTATATTTAATTCACATTTTTTTTTATACACCTATAAAAAAAAAACTTAAAATAAAATCTATTGCAATAATTTTAACATATATTTTTGAAATATGCAAAAAACTTTTTTTAGTTTTGCCGACTAAAAATGCTGAAATACTTCCATCAAACCGTAAATAAGCAAAAAAAAGATCATCAACTTTCTGTTTTTACTAACTGAAACATTCAAAATGCTGACTAAAACTTGCTCCCCCCAAGACCCCTTATTCATAGGTACTCATTATTTATAACAAAAGCCATACAGTTTTCATGTATTTTTGACTTTCATATACAAAATAATTAAATAAACATTATTTTTCAAAAATTTGCAAGTTTTTTTTGTTACTGTTTCGTATTATGACTACCAAGTTTATAAAATATATACTTAAATAAAAACGTCTTTTTGATCCTCGGACAGGATAGTCTGTTCTCTTTATTTAAGATTTAAAAGAAAAGATAAATCATTGTAGTTGAAAAATAATTGTTCACCTTTACCCTTAAGGGGACTGGAAGTGGTGATGTCTGTCTCTCTTTCACAAATGTAACAGCAATTTAGACCATTTCTATTTCCAATGTACCGATGGATCTAGTGGTGCCTTAAAAATTCTAAAATCTGAACAGTGTTTACTGGTGGTGGATATATTGAATTTGAAAGTAATAACAAATAATTTTTTTAAATAAAACAATTCTAAGTAATTTTGATATGATATGCTCAACTAATATTGTCAAAAAAAATTTTTTTACTTAAAATTTTATTTTTATTTCCAATATTAGTTTTTCCTATTGCGTTTATCTCAAGATGACTTCTTTAAAGTACCATCTTGATCAAATTTGTTATCAAAAAATAGATTTACATGTATGGATTTAACTAGGACTTTAAGGTTGGGAGACTTGAGTCCCAACTATTTTCATTTATATATTAAAACAATTTTGGGAGAACTTAAGTAATAGGGAGCCTAAGCCCTTCTAGTTATGCTGATGTACACATGTAATGATTTTTTGAGTATTCTGGTCGATATCACCAATAAATTATATATGTAAAGTATTTTGTTGCTTAAATAATGAAGTATTCCAAGTCTTAGTATTATTTATAATAAATTTACAATTGTTCAAAGTTTTTGTCAATATCATCGGAACAAAACAGTAATTTTCATTATGTTATATTATAAATAGGTAGATACACCGTATAAATATGTATACAGTGTATAAGTATTTATTTTGTTATTTTCATTGCATTTGTACAAAACTGCATTCTGCATCTACATTGTTATACAGCGTAATAAAAACTATAATCTAACAAAAATACTGGAAAAATCAAAAAATTACCTCTCAAAAATTTATATTATTAAATTATTTATTAAAAGGATATTAGTGCAAACATGAACGAACCAAAGACATATTTCTAAGGGAGTGTATCTTCGAAATACGACTTAAAATGAAATGTAGATAAGGAAAAGTCATAGACATTTTTCTAACTTTGCCGACTACTTTCCAAACAATTTTTAATTTGCCGACTAAATTTTGAAATATTTCTTCAAAATGTTTTATATTTAATAAGCAAAAAAAAAAAAAAGTCATTAACTTTCTGTTTTTGACGACTACTTTCCAGGGGTCTAGTCAAAAAATTTAGTTTTTTAATAACTCTTAAAACGTATTTAAATGGAAACATTACAAAACGACTGTGTATACCGCTAGATAATAGATAATGTTGTTCTTTATAATTTATTTTTAGTTTCATCTTTCTACAATGTTTTTAAGTTGTTATAAATAAGAAATGCAAAAACAATATTTTCAATAAAATTGTATAAATTCATAAAAAAACAGCCACAATAAAAAAATTATACAGTAATGGGACCAATTCATTTCTTAAATGCATATATAGATTTTTCAATTGTTATATTTTCATTTTTCTTGAGTTTTTAAAAATTGCCTATCCAGAACCCTTTTAAAAATCACACTGATATCCTCTTAATAGATAATAATATGATCTATACTATTATTATATTATAATGAATACATATAAATTTATATTAGTAAAATAATTTTTAAACAATATTTTAGCAATATTACTGTAGGAATGCTCTCCACAGTGGTTTGTATAAATTACAATCATAGAGGTTGTTGCTGTTGAGTAAAGAAAGAAATTTAATTTTTCACACTCTTGGAATGTTTTTATACTATAATATCTAAATTTTAAATGAAAAAAAATTGAGCATTTCAAAATAAAAATAATGCTTAGGTATATAATATTAACTGTCTAGAGTTAAAATTTATTATTATTATTATAATTATTAAATGAATTTCTATGTATTTTCATTACAATTGTGTACTATTAATTAGGTACCTACTTAAAATACTTATTTATGTATAAAGAAAAACTTGTTTCAGCTTCTATACTAAAATTGTATCTCTAGAATTTTGAGTTATCAAGATTCTATTATATATATAATAACGTTAGTGGTTACTAAATTACTCATTTTCTACTGATTCATCACAGAATGAGCAATAACAGATCATACGTGCCAAGTTTAAATCCAGCATGTCTGATATTGTCTATTCTATGACCAATCAGCAGAAAATTAGTAAATTAGACCAACCCCTTAATACATTTAAAAATATAATTAATTTTCTTTGTTTTAATATTTTGAATTTAGAAAACTCATTGATAACAATTTATTTTTAGGGGATGTAATCAATCATCGATTTGTTTTGTGCCTAGCTGTAAAGCACCAAAAGGCCTTCCACTTTATAATTTCCCATTTGATAATAAACAATTATTAAAAGTATGGTCAAAAAGGGTTGGATTAAGTACAATATATAGCACTGATTTATATATAAATATATGTATATGTAAAAGCCATTTTCATCAAGATTGTTTTCATGAGAAAAGTAAAGAGTTAAAACCTTATGCAATTCCATCTGTAAACTTGATTGGTAAGCATTTATTTTGGAACATTTAGTGAGCATTTTAAAAATATCTAGCAATATTTAATATACATAATACATTATATTTAGAAGATATACAATATAATCTTAAATACATTAAATGTATCTACCAATTTATATTTTTATTTTTATTTACAAGTTTAAACTTAAATAATTGAGGCACACATTAACAATATTCTTTTGACCCACAGATACATAAATAATACATTATTTAATATTTCAGTATTATACATTTATATTATCTGTGTTTGTACCTAAGATTGTAATATAATTAACACTAGATATATCGAAAACAATTACAAATTCAAAAACTTTGGTTATATTTAGTTATAAATTAAAATAATGAGGTTTTATTTTAGAAATTTGGTAAAATAAATAGCATTAAAATAAATAACTGTAAGAAATATATCTCTCATTCAATATTTAAGTTGGTCTAAACCATGGTTATATTCATAATACCAAAATTATAAAACTATAACTTATACCACATAAATTAAATTCTTAAAATATGTAGTAGATATACTCAGTCGGTAACACTGCTTCCAATACAATATTATATACCGAGTATTGACCGACTATTGCACTTAGAAATGTCAAAAATTATATTGAAAAGAATTGAGTAGTATTAACTAAGTAGTAGGTAATAAGTTGAGTCGACTTAAAACAAAATGTAGTTGGTGGCTCCGTCTTGCGAGGCATGTTTTATACCCGACAAATTTGTACGGCGTGCTATTTAAAATGAGCTTTGGTGTGCAGCTTTAGTGCTTTTAGTACGTGAATGCTACCTAATAAATCCGGTTTGGATAACTTAGCAGCAGGTAATGATGGAGTCACTAACTGCCAATTAATTTTATGTCGACATTAATAACTAATTTTTATTGTAATAATTATACCGTGCTACCTATATATATAGTAAATTTAATAAATATTATAATATAAGTACTATAGTAATTAGTAATGAATTGGTTTTCAATTTTATTAATATTTATTAAACTTTTTATTAATTTTAGATTATTCAGGATCTCCTGATGATTGTTTCCTGATGACTTCTTTATACTCTAAAGACAATTCAAGTAAGGTGTATAATAATTTTTTTGAAAATTGTAAATTTTTATTTAAACGTTTAAATAACTGTTATCAATTATAAAAGTATTAAGTCTATAAATTAAAAAAAAAAAAAAAAAAATCAATAATTCATGGCCTCGTGTGATAATTAAAAACAATTAATAGGTTATTAATTATAATAGTCAATTCTACTGCCTTTTAAATCTCCTCTGGTTATCTAGGCTGGGCAAACCTAGATATAACCTTGAAATTATTAAGATTTATCAAATTGAATTTCAAACAGCTGATCGACTCAATTGCACCCAACTATCATATACTATTTCTCTTTAAAATTCATTAGTATTTTATACATATATAATATATTGTTTTCATGTTTTTTTTTTAAATTCATGATCATGCTTGAATTCATATCCATATTAATCTTATCTTAATAAAACACATAAATAAATGATTGGGCCACAGACACCTGTGACTCTATAGATCACTAAAATAAGTATTAAACAATAATAAAAAGAGAAAAATAATTTATAATTTCTTTGACTAATACAAGTGGTTGCTTATGAACAAAATATATTGTTGTTTAGTTAAGATAAATTCTAATGTATTTATATTTAACTTTTCATTCGAACTTTAAAATCTAAACTTATATCAAAGAATTATCGTACATATTATATAATTTGTATTTTGTTCTTAATTGTAGTGATGTCTTCTACTGGAGATTGTACATGGGGATGGTTAGGTAGTACTGAACAATTTGGAAGAGATCCAGAACCTAATGAGTTTATAATCATACCTAAATCAGAAATACATGATGAAAAGTATGCACGCTCAACCCAGGCAGCTCATTGTTTAATATACGCAGACAACTCAAATGAAAGAATATTTGGAATTTACAATCCTCGAGCAGCAATTCTTGTAAGTTTTACATTAAATATTTGAATACTATTTAAATTTAATATAATACAATTGTATTTATATATTAGATGCAATTGAGATATGATGGTTATTATGGATTTCCTGGTGGATTAATTGATGCTGGTGAAGATTTTGTAAATGCTGTTAATAGAGAAATGTTTGAAGAAATGAATTTAAATACTACTGTACATTCAGTCAATCATGATGACCATGTTATATCTCATTGGAGTGAGAAAAAAAAAATAGCTTTACACTTTTACAAATTAAAAGTTACAATGACTGAACTTATTGAAATTGAAAAAAATGCTTTACTAGCACGAGATTATGGAAGTGAAGTAATAATATTTTATTATATTGTATTTATATACAATAACTTAAATTGAAAATAATGTTTTTATAGGTTCTTGGTACAGTTAGGGTTCCCTTATATACATTGGGTGACCATTACCGCGGATTTCCAGTTTTTTTGAAGCAAAACTTCATTGGTTGTTCACGTGAACAACTCTTGGCTGCACTTTCTTTATTAAATATTATGACTCCTGAAGAAATCCATCTAGCTATGAATGCAAATAATACAAATATATGATTCTTATTTATTAGTAGCGTTTTTAATTTTTTTTATACAAAATAATTAATATTGCCTAGCATTTAAGGAGCAAATGTCTTGAATGAAACTGGATGACATTCTAAAGTATTCAGGTTCAGTAATACACAAGTTTGTGTTAAAGAAAATGATGGTACACATATAAGTCTGGTAGCATTACCTAAAATATAATTTTTAAAACTATATTAATTATTACATTACATATTTTTGTAAATTAAATAAAAATAATTACCATTATTAGTTTTTTTTAGTGATGTTTGAAATGATGGTTGATTTGATACAAAAAATACATCTGGCATTTTTTTCATTATAAATGGATCTTGGCCTTCAAATGGATAACATGCTAATAAAAATAATAATCATATAAGACATATTTTTTCATTACAAAAATATATTTTATTGTTATACAATACTTATTGTAGGTTGTAATTACATTTTTTCAGTAATTTAATTATAAACTTAAATACTTTATACTTCATGCAGATAGCATTGTAATATATTGCATATGTACAAGGATAATAAGCCAATTCAAACTTATATATTATTTATTATTAGAATGGAATAATATTATAAATTTTATTAAGAGAAAAGTAACTTATTTTGTGGTTTACGTTTTGTCTCTTACTATTTTTCTAGATTGATTCGTTTACTGCATACAAATTTTGTATGTACATTTCTCAATGCAGAAGAAAAATTATCTAATTTTATTTATGATGCAAATTTCCATTATCCATGTCACCTAATTATTTTTAAGTCAAACACTAATTAATGTTAATTTTTATGATAAAAATATTTATCTATACTCCATACACATTAAGAATGTACCTAAGTTTATGGACGAAAACTCATTCACCACATGCAGACTTTTTGAATATTATTTTATCAATAGAATAAATTTAATTTGTTTTCTATGGTATTATTAAACTGAAATGTGACATTGAACCACAGTAACTAATTCTATTATTGAAGGTCTATTATAAAGGTGTATTATTGATAAAAATTTGGTGGGAAAAATCAGTGTAAATAATCATAATTTATACAAGTGACCAATCAATTTTCTTTAAAGTTAATTATTTATTCCATTAAATTATGTTAAATAATTTAAGTTTAATTATTTGAACTGTTTTTAGTACCTATTTTTAAAAAAAATGAGTTCATCAAGAAATAAAATGCTTTAAATATGGCTAACAAATCCATAACATTTGCTGACTTAGAAACTAGTTATGATTTAGAATGACATTGATTAGTTTATTTTCCTAGATGATTTCATGAGTATAAATAATACTCTGGTAAATAACAATCAAAGTAACAATAATAATAATACAGAATTGGATAGTATTTCTATCGAAGAACACGCATCACAAAGAGTAGTCTTTACTCAAAAAAATATATACAGACATAAAAAGAAAATACATTATTTTAAACCAATACGTTCCACACTGCTCAGAATCCAAAAGAAAGAAATTGTAGGTATGTGTTATTCTAATTAATTTTTTATGGGTTTCCATCAACCAGAATAATATTTGTTTATTTGTTTGTATGTTTACGCCAATCAGCAATTTTACAATAGAACTATTCACATGAAATGATAACATCTTAAAACAACAACTATATATATACTACTGTTTGTATTTATAAATACTAACTAAAAATTAATAATTAATAATAAAATAATGTAGTTTAGGCATTAAAGAAAATAATTATAAAATAGATGAATTTATATTCCGCATACCTCTAATAATATGATCATTATACATATAATTGGTTCTGAAAGTAGGGATGAAAAAGGATTTAAGAGTTCTGGTATTTAAGCTTGGAACTTTAAAACTAATTTGCTCAAGACATTTACATATCCATATATTATGCCAGAAACAAAATGAATGTCAAACTCAACAATTGGAAGGAGGGTGATGTATTTTTAATAAATGTCCAGGCAAAGGCCAGAAAATAGTTTTGAACTCAATTCAAGGGTGTTTACAGAGAGAGAGAGAGCAATTGCCCCCCCCCCAATTTACAAAAAAAATTGGAGTAAAACGGCGTAAAAAAATAGGTTGTTAACCTTTTTTTCCCTCTATAACTCATAAATTACCCCTCCCATTTTGAACCTCTAATTCAATTGATTCGTTTTTTATCTTTGAGCAAACTTCGTGACCAGATAGCCATACCATATTCAACGATAGATCGCACCAATATAATATATAATGTAACCAGACACGAGACAGTCAAAATTATTTATAGTTCTATGGATGAAACCAAGCATTTGCAGTACCTTTCATACAGTAACATCAATATGTGATCCAAAAGATAAAGTAGGAAAAAATACGAAGCCCAGATCAACACGAAAAATTCGAATTGGTAACAATACATCAATCTGATAATCAAAAAGTAATTTATTGCGGGTTTTACTAAATGTCATTTTACATTTACTATTATTATCAACTTAAGAGGATAATATACTCCCATTTTAGCGGTATTAACTATTAAAACACATTCACATTGTATAAACTTCTTTTAATAATTGCAGAGTAAAAATATAATGTATACACAATTTTATAACAATATTTATTATGCCAAAGCATAGTTATTTTAGTCAAAATATTTTTTTTGTTTATTTTTTAGTTAAAAATTTTACGATTTTCAATCATAGATTTTGGCTTTCAAATAAATATATTGAAAAGAACTTCATGCTCTGGCACAGCAAATATTCTTACTTTTCATATTTTGTATACATTTTTACTGCAATTACAAAGAAAAGAGGTGTAGTTATAGAGTGTGATTGTGATTTTTAACGAATATTGTAGTAGCACAACAAAAAAATGGTAATAACACATGACTATTTTTAAATTACTTTTAAAATATAATTAAATACTTTACAATTATTTGATTAAAATTTTTTTTTTTTAATATAAAAATTGTCTATACAAAACCCCTTAAAAAGCGGGTGTAACCTCTTAATCTAAAATAATGATAGTAATACTCCAATCTACTAGAAAACAATACTCACGGAGAGTATCTGGTGCAGATGGTATTTGATGTCCCCAATCCAATATTTTGTCCATTATATCAATTGGATCTTCTAAATTTGTAAATCTGAGAACATCTTGTACAGTTTGTCCAGATGATCCAATGACAAGACGGCCTTCAATTTCAAATTGATTTGGATTTGTTACTCTATGAAAATTTGAATATTCAGAGGCCTATAAAAATAAATAAAAATATATTAATTCAATAATTTATTATTATTAATAGATACCTAACTGATGAATAATAGTTTTTGTTTATTTACAATCTAATGTTTATTAAAATTTAGTAATAATTACTAATTAATGTGATAATAATAAACAATTTAATAATAATTAGTAATTGTAATTGTAATTATTTATAATAATTTTATGTTTTGAAATACTTACAGGGCCGGCTCAAGGTATAGACAAGCTAGGTGCTAGCCTAAAGCGGCACTTTTTGCTTGTTTAGAGAGGTGTGTCATACAATCGGACCTTTTTATTATTATTATTATTATTTTTTTTTTATTTGTTTTTTTGTAAGATTATTAAAATTATTATGCGTGTTATTAATAATAATACTAGTTTAACATTATTATTAGATGAAGAAAACAAAGGCATTTCATATTTTCTCTTATTAAGAGGATGTCACACACTGCCATGTTTCGCGCATGAAACATACATGCTTGAGATTAATCATTTCTAGAAAACTGAATTATTTTAGTGTACAACAACTTCTATGACAAATAAATTATTACTAGATAATCTAAATTTTTACATGGGTGATTTTCAATGACATTATAATTAGTCTTAAATTAAAATTTATAAAGTTATAACTTGACCTCTAAAAATGTTATTAGAAATTTTAGATTATTTTACAATGTTTAAATTTATGTAGAGGTTTTCAAATTCTAATATCATTCAGTTTCTTAGAAACATGCATCTTCTAAAACACGTTTTACCTTGTTTTCAATAATTATTTATTAATACTTCACGGGGGGCAAGGATTTGGAGTAAGAGTACTTGATTTTGTGTCAACATATGAATTAGTCATATATTTTTATAGTTAATACTTATTTTAGGAAGAGCATTATATACTGTATAAGAGTAGGTGAAACACGTCACAAAACAATTATTTTATATGGAGGAGAGGGAATTTAAAACAATACAAGGATTCCTAGTGAGAATGTAACAACATAACATTGATTATGGTTATGAAGTTTTGGTGTAGGAAAAAGAGATTGCACAAAATGAAAAATATAGGTAAAGAACTGAGGATTAAGTGATGGAAATCAACTCATGAAAATGAAAAAGTATTTATAAAGATGAATTAGACTGGAATGTGGAACGTGAAGGGGAGTATAAAAAAATGTGGGGAAAAAAGCAGAGGGTAGATAAAGAATTCATTGGTAAGCGAGTTAATAAGAGTAAGGGTAGTATGCCAGAAGATAAGCAAACATAGTGGTGGGCTAAAAAGTAAGAGATAATAACAAAGTAAAAAACAGTTAATGAAATGGTAGAAAACCAGAGTATAGTTGGGTAGAAATAAAAGTTTAGCAGCACAAAGTAGTGCATAAGGCCGCTGTCACATGGTGATAGTTGAATGAGATACTTACTATAAAAAAACAACTGTCATGTTGATATCATCACGTAAACAGAGCAATAGTGACTATCACACTTTTTATGCATGCATGCTAGTACAAGATTACTATTGTGATAGCTACTTTCTTGCATTATACTACAATTGATTTATTATATTGAGTTACTAATTTTTAAAAATTATTTTCCAACAAAGTAAAGAACCTACAGAATATAAATATATATTAAGATTTGAAATCAGAAAATTCTAAGTAGCTTTAATTAAGTTTGGCTATGTCTAAATCAATGAAATAATATATACACACAAAAGTTTCTCCATTATTTGATTTATATAAATAACATTAATATAAAAAAAAACATAAAAAAACATAAAAAAATTTATATAAATCAGAAAATATCAAGGATACTCAAGGCTCTTACACAAAAAAAAAAAAAAAAAAATCGAGAAGAGGTAGCACAAATTCCTAAAATTATGGTATGAGATGATTGTTGCAATTGCATTGTCGTAGTGATTGTTCAAAAACGTTTTTAACGAAAGCTTGCATCAAAATGGATAACTACGTCATCAAGTAGATGTTATTTTTAAATCGCCAGTTTCACTGTATTATATTATTATTGGTTAGACAGAAAGCAAATGCAAGTATCACATTTTCTAAAATATCAAACACAAATATATATTTATATGAGGATTTCTTATTATTACAATTCTCAAAATAAAAAAAACTCAATGTTTATGACTATTCTGTATTCACAATTTGAAGGTAAAACGAGTAAAAACACTAAAAATAAATACATTTTTATATTTACTTTAGGAAATAAACATTTGTGAAATGCTTGTTGTGGTAATGTTCTATCTGTAGGATCAAATTCTCCAGGCATAAGTTGTACATCAACGGTTGACTAGAAAATGAAAAATGTTACCATTACCACTAAAATATAAATAAAAAGAAATTATTCTTTTACAGCTAATTGCAGTAATAAATTATCCAACTGTTTGATTGCTTGAATGTCTCTAGGAAAATCATCGATCTTGTCGCGATAATTTGGTTTTTTCATTGGAGTACTTCTTATACTATTTCCTATTATAAAAAATGTATATATAATGGTAATCAATGTTTTTCAATAAATTAAGGTTTATAAAATTACCAGCTATTAAAACTTGGACAATTTTAGAAACTTTGTTATTTTCCATTTTATCACCTAATAAACCATAAATCCAATCCGCAAATAATTGTACTTGAAAATGAGTTGCAACATTAGTGGCTAATTCTAAACCACTAACTAATACTAGAAACCTAAACAAATATTTAATCTATAAAAATATTTAATTAGTTATCCTATAAATGAACATGTAAACACTCGTGTGGAGTAAATAAACTCCAAAGTTATTATTCACTTAGTTTTCATAATTTCAATGTTTACTATATTCTCTATTTTATCTGTATATATAGGTAATGTTATTATAAAATTGAATTTTTTTTCATTATTGTTTAAATGACCATTCAAAATCAATTGTCACAAATTAGAAAAAAAAAAAAAATACCAACATGAGTAAATGATGATAGGATCAAAAAGTTCCTGGAATTTTTTTTTTTTTATATCTATATATAGGTATACAATTTACACTTAAATTAACTTAATCTCCTTCAAAGTATCATCCTTCAGCACAGACACACATACTCCATCGAATTTCCAACTGCTAGAAACATCTTTGATATCCCTCTATTGGAATGGCTCTGAGAGTAGCTATTGCAAATAAAATGTCCACTTTTGAGTCCAAAAGCCTTTTTATATTCAGAAATAGCAAGAAGTCACATGGTGAATGGAGATTGGAGAATTGTGGAAATATTTTTATCATCTAAAAATAGCTGACAAAAAAAATGTGAATATTGTGGTGTAAAAACCAACCATTTTTCACATATTTTGACAAATCAAACTTCTTAAGAGGAATATTAACAATATTTATAGAAAAATAAAAATCTAATAATTTAAATATTTTTAAAGTAATCAAAAAACAGTATTTTGTAAATATCATTTTTTATTATCATGTAATCAAGATATTTGTAAAAAACATGTTTACGTATTTTTCATTTTTATTAACTTGAGAATATTGTAGAAGGATGAAATAAAAAACAAATTATTGGGAACAAAATTATCTACTGCTATATGTAGCCAAATTGTTATATGTGCATTTTTATGCATTTTAATAGTTAAAAAATAATTTTTTTGAATTTTTTAAATAACTATAGGTATAAAAAAAAGGCTACTTAGGGCACTAGATAATGTTATTACTTATTAGCTATAATTTGTTTTTATTACGTATTTCTAACATGTTTGTTAGTTGATAATGAAAAATGTTAATTCAAGTACAAATACAAATATTTCATTGAAAATGTGTAGCTATGACGTCTTCTTAAACATTTTAAAACTTCAATATAAAAACTATAGTTAACTGTTTGTCCATTTGGTACAAAACCCTTCATTGACGACAAACTCAAACACGATCTTCAATTGTGATATGACAATACGTGATTTTTTTGGCTCCAGTGATGTTGCCATGTGCCATTCTGAAGATTACAATTTTTGTGATGCAAAAACTTAAGTTTTTTTATGTTGAAAAAGTTTAGCGGCTAACAATTTTCTGTTTTCAATTTGGTCTTTGGTCAAAATGATTAGAACAAATTTTGCACAAACATGGCGCATTCCTAAATTATCTTTCAAAATGCTTTGTACTAAACCATACGATACTCTAATTGTATTTTCCATATCATCGTTGCCACAAAAAAACCTCCAACATGCTGAAATGCAATTTTTGAGGAAATACAAAAAACAACAGAAAAAAATTTATATTTTATAAAAATATATACCTAATCTTTTATTTTGAAGAAAAAATGAAGGATAAAACAGAATAATATATTTGTGATTATTTCACCACATAAAATGTTTTATCATACTATTTTACTGTTGCATATTAATATCTCTGATGAAATTTTAACCATATATCTAATTATATTGGAGGTATTTTATAGTTGCTAATACATAAGAAGTCTTTTCTTATTTATTTATCTATAATAATGATAGCACATAGAAAGGTTTATCATATAATAGCTTATTTTTTTCTGAATATAGTGATACCAAAATCTCAAAATTGGCACATCAGAGGATTTTTTGTGGCATCTGCTAATATCGTGAATATGTAAACGGCGATCTGATCGTACCTAATATTGAGCCTTTTCAAGAATTCCATCATTTTTTGAAGTTGACAGTCAACTATTTTGTTCTTTGTCTTCAAATGATTCTTGACTATTTTTGAAATGTTTAAACTAATTGTAAACTATTTTCTTTAATGCTTCATCGCCATAAACAATATTCGAACATTCTGCAGCAGTTTTTCCAAGTTTAAAACAAAATTTAATATTATCCCATTAATACCCAAAAAATTTTCAAATTGTGACATTTTAACAAAATGTAAAAGCTTTGTTTATACAATAACGATTAACCCAAGACTAATATAGGTACTAATATTTTAATGATTAAACCTACAGATAGTAAATTACACATACTTTTAATTTTAATAATCATATACGTAATAAGAAAAGTAGTTTTTTTTTTCTGCAAATAAATTCTGGGAACTTTTTGATCATACTATACATAACTAGAATGCGAGCTAGATTGTAAAAAATGAACTACTATGATACTGGTAATCAAATCAAAATGCATTTTATTATCTACACTATAAAAAAACTTCAAAAGTGTCTGTTAAACTAATTATTACTATTTATTATAATTATTACAAATACAAATAAAATAGAATATAAATATTACTAATTTAAGAATGGTAAACAATAATTTATGAACAATTAGAATAAAAGATATGTACTACAAGAGTGCTTACAATTTAATATACCTAACAAGTTATAGTAATTATTGTTGTTAAAACAGTTTATTTATACACGCATATACCAGAAGATGTACCATATGTTTTCAACCATAAAATAAAAAAGGTGAAACACATAGAAAAGAATAACATCACATTACCAATGTATAAAAACGGAGTACTGTCTGTCTAAAAGTTAAAACTATAATTTATATATTTTAAAGCCTTAGGTAAAATAATATACCAACTGTGAACACTAACAAATTTAGTTTTTAAATGGAATAACATGTTATAAATCTATTTAAATAAACTAGGAAATTGGCATACTGTTCAATAACTGAACATTCATTTATCAAAACATGTGTTTATTCCATATTTCTAATATAGTCAACACAATACATATATATATCTTATCATCTTGTGTAGGGCAATTTTAAATGTGTTATTGTGTTGAATATATTTTAAGAACTACCATGTACAAAATATATCACACATTTTGGATACATTTAATACAATTTCCAAATTGTTATATAGCACATTATTTAACCCTAGACTTGAATTTTTGATCATTTTAAACATGACAATTTTTATTCTTATAAATATATATTTATATATTTTGATGTCTTGAATCCCTATACATTTTGTATTTTATATTTTTTTGATCCATAACTGATTTAAATTTAATCACATTTATAATAAAAATAAATACCAGACCTGTCATCTCCAGGACTACGAGTAGTGAGCATTTTAGAAGCAGCTGACGGAGTAGGCCAACAAAAATCACGAACACTAAATTTCCCACCTTCTTGAGGAATACCTTTTACTGCAATAATGCATCCAGTCATTATATTATTTAAAGATAATGTTTTATCATTTAATCCATCAAATGCTAAAGGTATTCTTTGTAATTCATCTTCTAATATCACTTCATCTGTTTCAGAAACAAAATGAGTTCTAGGAGGTTGAGGTATCAAATTATTCTAAAAACATAAGCATAAACCAAAAATAAAATAAAATTTTATAGAGAAGTAATATAGTTTTAATTTGGTATTACTTCTTCACTAATTTCTTTAAGAATACTAGGTTTTAGTTCTTGATGCTTAAACAATGTGCCAATGATTATGCATTCTTCGTTGATTTTATCATGCAACTCTGATAATTTATAAACATCATTTCTTTCACCTAAATAAAAATTTTATAACATTATTTACTTTCTTGTTGAACATCAATTATCAATAAATTTAAGTTTAGTATGAATTTTGTTGTACCAATTCTTAATAATTGTATATTGTAGCCAGTCAGATTAAAGTTTTTACTTGAGTTTTTGATATTTCTTATATCATAACAAAATATTTTGATTTAGATGCAGAAAAAAATTAATTTACCCCTCCCTCTTAAAGAAATCCTGGATCCGCTACTGTTTACTAGTCACACCAGGATTTCTCAGGTAAAGTTCAGAATTCCTTTTCAAGATAGTATGGAATCATGATAGAATTCCAATAGAGTCCCCCTGGATATTGATTGTTCGTCCCAAGGAATCCTATATGAACACCACCAGGAATCAAATGAGAACCAATTAAAATTATAAAAATTACAAAAATGTAAAAAATTTAGTATGGACGAGGGAGATTTTGAAAGGTTACATTACATCGGAATGTCCCCTACAGTAAGAGGTGATTGAAAATCCACAACAAATTTCCTTCTCGGAAATGGGAATCGAACCTGCTGTCTTCTTGCCTATAACCATATTGTCAAAACCACTACACTATTTCATGTTAATGAGTATAGATATAGTAAATTTTACTCGTATGTTTATGGGTAACCACTTCAATATATATATATTTATTTATTTATTTGTATGGCAAACAGAAAACAGATAATAATGCTTATGAAATTATAACAATTAATAAAATAGAACATTAATAAGGCTGTATCAGCAAGGTAATACACATAACAATAATAACAACAATAACAGCAATGTATATGAATATATGTTTTCGGGTGTTGACTATAAATTGATGTCGAGATTTTGTATCCATTCAATAGCTTCCGGGGAAGCGTTGAACATATCATCAGGTTTGCCGTTAAATTTCCTGATGGGACATTCAGTTAGTATATGCAATATAGTCTGGTATGGGTATCCACATTCGCAGTTTGGGGTTGGTAATAAGTTCCATTTGTGCATCAGGTATCTACATCTACCATGTCCTGTGCGAATGCGATTTAGGGTAGTCCATTCTTTTCTGGGGAGATTGTGTCCAAGAGTTTTGTCTGTTACTCTTTTAGGTAATTTTGTTCATCCAGTTTTGAATCCCATTTGTTTTTCCATATCTCGTTCATATAGAAGTCCTTGTTGTTAAGTGCGATGGCAGTTTTCCATAGTAGATTGTGTGATTTAAGTCTTGGTGGGTTTTGAAGGGATTTCGCAAAGATGTGAATAGGTAGACTCAAATTGGAGTTCATTTTATCCATTCCTTTAACAATACATTTCTCGACATAATTGTGGAGGAGCTACGTTCCTTAGAACTGGAAGACATTGAAGGGAGTGGACTTTATTGTGCCAATAATGATTCGCATGCAGCAATTGAGTTGAACATCAATATTTTTTGTGTGTGTGCTATTTAGCCATACTGATGAGCAGTATTCGGCGGGTGAGTACACTAGACTTATAGTAGAGGTTCTAAGTGAATTAAAATCGGCACCCCAGTCTGTACATATGCGTGGTATGTAAAGAGAAACAGCTCAGACTGTGAAACAACACTGGAAAAAGATTTAAAAACACTAGAAGCCTACTTCAAACAATGGAGACTTCAGCTGAATCCAAACAAAACTGAGTCCTCTCTATTTCATCTTAACAATAAATCAGCTAACCAAAGCCTAAACATTACCTTCTGTGGAAATAGCGTACAACATAACAGCTTTCCTAAATACCTTGGAGTTACGCTGGACAGAACCCTAACAAATAAGACACATTTAACAAATTTAACAGTAAAAATCGGCTCCTGCAACAACATAATATATATATATATATTTTTTTTTACTCATATTAACTTTTTTCCAATGCAATTTATCAATATTGTGTACAATTTCTATTGGAATGATCCCATTATGCTAAAATTCTGAGGAAGTTTAAAAATCACACTACATGAAATTAGCTCCCCTAATAATGCCTATGCTCCCAAATTATTCTATCCCTCTTTCAAAATTTTATTAAAATATACATCGTCTTTTTTTTTTATACAAATAAAAATATAACAACTGACATAACAACCCATCCCACCCCTAATTTTTTTAGTTTTGTGAAAATGTATGTATTTTATCAAGAAATTGTGTGAGCCAGCACCTTTGAAATTTCATATTATCACAAATATATATTTTACTATCTCGATTTTATCATTTACAAATTAAAATTCACTAGCTACCTACATCTTACAAAAAATTATGACGCCTATTCCTCTATAGTATATAATATATTGGTTATCACTAGAGACCGGATTTAATTGCATTGAAAACACATACAAATTGCATATTAAAATTGTGTAATTGCACCAAAAAATACGTAAAATTGCATAATAAATTGCACTATAAAAAATGCAAAAGTTATATAAAAAAATTAGATAAATGTTAATTTTTTTATTTAAAATTGATAATTAGATACATTTCCAAATTATGTTCATTAAAATTAAATCTTCTATTACTTAAAATATGTTTATACAAAGAAAAACTACGTTCTACGTCTACAATAGTTATTAGTGCATATTTAAAACAATTCAATAAGGTAGGCGTTATATCTAAATTAACATCTTTTTTACCTGATATAACTTCATAATAAGATTTATACCTATTATTAAATAGTTTTATACCCTTCATTTTTTTCAATTACATACAAAAATTTGTCTTTATTTTTTTTTTCCATCTGGACCAGGAATATTTGTTAAAATATCTTCAATTTTTCTAAACATATTCATACTTTCAAGTAGTTCACTATTCGATGCTTCCAAATTTATAAAATTAATGGATAATTTGGATAAGTATAATTTTATGAATGCTAAATCACATTTCACTGCATTATTTTGTACAAGCTGTTTACTTTTAGTTAACCTAACCTTATCTACTCATAACGAAAACTCGGTATGTCATAATAGCGTTTTTATGCAATAAATTTAGCGAAGTTAAATATTTTGTTCATTTAAACACACAAAATTGTAAAAACGTGGAAAATTGCAAACTATTGCATTATAAAATTAAATAGGCACAACACATAAAGTATATATCGACTATACATTTGATCAGATTTGGTTTATCTTAATTGCAAAAAAAATTGCAATATCAATTAAATCCGGTCTTTAGTTATCACTAAAGTTATTAATTAACTTAATATATTGGTATAATGGTATTCATTAAATAATAAATATAAGTAACTTTTTTCCTAGATTCCAATTTATACGTTTTCAATGTGCTAAATATATATTTATTTATAGAAACAATACACAAATTATTTTTCGTTCATAATTTTGCAATTATTGTTAGTTGAATAAAATTTAAAAATGACGTACCCCATTTTTGTTCTATTTTTTCGAGAAGAACATCTCTCATTTCAACCAGTCTATGAGCATAAATATGCGCAAACTGTCTGGTATAGTTGACATCCTTCAGTTGGAATACCGATGTCAAGTCTGTGTAATTGAATGGTAACCGTTCAAATAGCGTCGATTCGTAATTGCCAATAAGTTCAGGCATCTTAATATTTGACGATAAATACAAATTCACTTTCAAATACAATGTCAAATGACAATGAAATATAAATAGTTATAGCTCTTTTCTATGAGTTGGTTGACACTGAACTATTAATTCATCTATCGTTCACGTACTTGCCCTTTTTTCGAAGTTGTTTACATTGGCATGGGTTACGATTTACTGAATAGTGAATAATGAATAATGTTATCAGTTTGACAGTTTATCACCCACGAATCCGCAAATAAGCGGGAAAATTGTCTGATCAGATATTAGAAACGGAGTCTACAAATATAATATAACTAATACCACAGAGTATACAATTTCCTTGGATTTCCAAAACATCAATAATAATAAAATTGGAAAGAAAATTATAATGATAAGAATAAAAATTGGAATTGATAACCGGAATAGGGAAGTTTATCCATTCCCCATTGTTTATGTTTTTCCTACGCCTATAATATATGTGTTATGTTCAGAATTAAATGACCAATTGTATTATAAATGATCAATCCTATTTTAATTATGATCACATAAGTCGGAAAATAGTAGACAACCAAGTTCTTACACTGTTACTCATACATGGAGACCAATTTCGCCGAGGTTGAGCACAGAGCTATCGAATACCTGAATCACAAACAATGGAGCAATGCGTTTTTCTGTTTCGACCAATTATTAGAAAATGCAGTAGCCAAAAGCCTACCATCAGAACGTTTTGTTGGTTACCTTTTAGGCCGTTCTCAGTGCAGTCTGGAATTGAAAAAATATGATGATGTCATTCATGACTGCCGACACATCATATCCATGTTAACGGATGATGAGAATGCATATAGTTCACGTGTGCGCCGTAATCTAGTAAATGCGTTATTTGCATTAAAGAGATATGGCGAAGCAGAACAAGCTGCTCTTGAATGGGTGGTTAGGTCAGATAACAGTAGTGAGGCCAAAAAAATGTTAGACACTGTACGCTTGGTATGGAGTATGTCAAAACAAGACATTCCTACACCTGTGCAGACCTTAGAAGATCAGATGAACCAAATCAATGAGGATCTATTGTTTGGTGATAGACTAGATTCTTGGATTGCCACAGGAGTGAGAGAACAAAGTCGAAGAAATAGGAAACATCCTGTTGAACTGGTTGATGATGAAAAAATGGTTTGCCAACTTTTTGAATCTTCTTGTAACGAAAATAATGGCATACAAAATTTTGATCGAAATGGCCAATTCTATGAAAGATTCAATGGATCTGGTAAGTAATAATTTATAACTACAAATTACAGCATATGGTTTCTATTATACAAGGGTGGTTTAGATACTATTATATTCTCCTTAGGACAAGAAAATGGTATGACTTATTCTAATGTGGCAAAGCATAATGGTGAATCATACGATTTAAGAACAAATTACCAGTCAAAAGTCACTGAAGTTTTCCCAGAACCTAGTAAGTACCTAGGTATCTATTTTATTGATAATATGAATAAAATAAAACTAAATTAAATAAGTACATAACAATGAGTTGGTACTTTATAATAATTAAGTAAGAAATATTTATTCATTATCTATAAGTAGGTACCATAATATATCAGAAAAGTACTAAAAAAAACCTTTTATACTATAATAATATGTAGTAGGTATTCATTTTAATATTACAAAAATAAAATAATAAATTTAGGTTGATAGGTATAGTTTCTGCTAGATAACTTAGTACGGTTACATCGATACCATCACTGCTTACTAGTGTTTCCCAGTGTACGGTGGCGGCGGAATTTTTTTATTTTTACATCAGAATATCAAGCAGAAATATTAGTTTGGGAAATAATTACTAATAACACTGTTACCACTACCGTGTTAAGATATGTGACTGAGACTACAATTATATGATAAATGTTAAAAATATATAAAATTAAATACATACCTATTTATTAATTTAATAATTGGTTGTTTTTTTTTTTTTTTATATGTCAGTATACAGAGACAAAGCACCAATTTTTATTTTATTTTATATATATAAAATTACAGGGCGAGCCCAAAAGGTTTGAGAACAGTAAGCAATTTGTTAGACTAAGACTAAACTAAAGAAAAAACTGACTGAAAATCACTGAAAACTGGCTTTAAAGGATTATGATTAGCAATATGCATAGGCCGTATAATTAGGGAGTTATTAAGGAAATTTGCAAGAGAGAAAGGAATATGAAAGAGAACTGAAAAACGGGGTGGAACTTTAAACATAATTTGTGATAGGAGGCTAGAAGAATCCGTTTTGCCTGTGAGGATATTTGAAAGAAAAGATAGATTGTATGCATATTCACGGTCAGAGAGACTAGGCAGGATTAAGGAGATCTTGGACTGGAGAATAGTCGGTTATGGATGTTGAATCTTACAGCAAGCACATGTAAGAAGTGTCTCTGGGCCCTTTCATGCATGGGTAAAGCCAAGGTTACAAATTGAGTTTCTGTGAGCTTGATTCATATGTTATTAATTGATAAGGAAAAATTAATGGTGAATGCAAGCCAGTAAAAGTGAACACAGCACATTTAGGAATGTTAATAGAGAAACTGAGGGACTCGCCCCAAGCAACCAATTGGAAAAGGTCGTCTTGCAGAAGGCGACAGTCAGAGATAGAATTAATATACAGATATAATTTCATGTTGGTATAGATAGTGTAAACTTGGCCATGAACACAAAAAGAATCATACATGTAAGAAGTTAGGATGGAATTACATGTGGTGATAGAGTGACGAGGGCAAAAATCATGTTGTTTATCGATTATAATGTTGTTAGGATAGATATAGAACTATAGTTAATGACATTACCTGGATCTCTACGGAGAGTATAAAGGGCATGACTAACATCATCAATAGAAAAGAGGATCCAATTTGGGAGTGTGGTTAAAAATAGACATTTTTAGATGATGGTAATGAAGTAGTTGGGAATAAACTTGAGAAGAACTCTGCAGTATCCTAGGTATTTAAACTGGTAGAACTGTGAAGGACAACATTAGAGGAAATAGGAGTGTTACAGGTTATCTGGGTGAAGGACCAAAACGAAACGGGGATTAGAGGATAAGGAAGACTCAATACAGAAAATAAATTTGTAATTATGTATATTAATACATTATATTTATTGACTGTTGTTATACACGTATACCGCATTATTTTTGGTTAACACTATAATTCAAACCTGCGTGTAGCGGACAAATTTTTGTCTGAAAACGGGTTTCACTCTTAATGTGTGGCGAGTATAGTGAATATTATAGATAAATAAATTTGTTGTTTACATGAAAAAGATTCAGATTCAGTTATTTATGAACGTCCCAAAATAATTATAGCCTTATCATTTTTTTTTCGCAGTATAGCAGAATTTTTCCTCCAATATAAATGCTTTTAGGTATATATTTATTTATTAATAGTTGGAAATTGTGTTTATAAAAATAACGACATTTTTTTTGTTTTGTTAAGATATTAAACAATATACCTATTGCAAAACATTAATATTTGTGACATTTAGGTTAGAAATAACATTATATTAACAATTACACCTATTACCACCAAATTTGAGAATATTTTTGAGCCAATGACATATTTTTTTACAAAATATTGTCCAACAGCATTTAATTTTTTTTTTTTTTTTTGAAAAAAGCAAGATAATTAGCAAAAATTAGTTATTAATTCTAATTTTAACCAAGATTATAATAATTATATTAATGTTACACATTGTATAGTATATAGTAAATATAACATTTTTTTAGGATATTTAACATTTTAAATAGTATTAATTTTGTAGAAAATATATATTTAATTTAATATGTAATTAATCTACATATTTAGATAAATTGAGAATAAAATAGGTTTGTAAATAATAGTTTGATTAATTTAATTAATTAATAAGTATTTTAATTTTTATATATCCTAATAGATTAATGAATACTTTCTTCTAGTACTATTAATATAATATATTTATTTATCTTGAACATTTGACAAATTTATGTGGTTTGTACAATAATATTATTAACTTAAGTTCCATTTTCAATCATAAACTTCTAGCTTAAAACATGACACTTTTCTATGTACAATAATATTACATTACATGTCTCGTTTATTTTGTCTATTTATTATCAAACATTTTTCATTTTATTAATAATAAAATGTTATATAGATACATTCCTACATTTTATAAATATATACAATTTATTTACCAAATTTTATCAAATCAAATACCTATTTATAATAGGTACCTATAATTTTTGTTTTGATTAAAATAATTATCATTTTATTTAATATATAAATGCAATGTATATTGTACATATTTACAAGGTAAATCTACATTTTATATATTTATTTTTTTAAAACTGATCATTCTCAAATACATTTAGATAAATGATAATCATACATACTGGTTTATCTAAAATATTGCAGAACATAAACATTAAGAAGTATTATTAAAGAATCGAGGTAAAAATATATTGCAAGTATGTAATTAAAAAATTGAAAATTAGTTAAAAATATAATTTTATTACCACATTTATATCTTTATAGAATTGTTAGTAATAAAATATTAAAAAAAAATTATATAATAATTTCAAATAAATAACACCTTTCCTTTAAGTTAATAATTAGGTTTTTATTCAAAAGCCAAAAAAAAAAAAAAAGAGGTACTGGTTTAACCATAACAAAATAAATAGGTAGGTATTATCACAGTTGACACATTTTTTCCCCGTGTGCGCATTTTCTCTTTACCCGGCCTAAAACATAGTTCACCACTTCTCATTGGTCCAATATTTTGTCATTCGGATTTGAATTTTGATGGTGATTAAATAAACAAATAAATTAAACATGGATTATAATAAATAAATAATATCAAATATAATTTATTAAAATAATATGTGTACTATTAAATAATAATTAATAAGTAAGTACAGGCAAGAATACATAAGATAATAATGGCCAATAAGGAGTGGTAAACTACAATACAAATGCGGTGAGGAAATATTTTAACAGGTTGTGTGTATCAAAAATCTGTGATGATATCCATCTATTTTGTCATGGGTTTAACAACACACATACAAACATAACCTCGTAAGAAATGTAACTGATAAGTGATAATAATTAAACAATTGGTAACAAATTAATAACTAAGTATTGAATTGTAATTTTAATCAGTGGCGTGCTCAAAATTTAAAAATAGGGGGGCTATTTTCCCAAAAATTGATTAATCGCTATTAGAAAAAAAAAATTATAAGACTATGAATTCAATACAATCCAATAATTATTCATATGCCGTATTGTTTTCTGCATTCATTCATACACAATTATAATTTATTATACTTAAGAATATAGTAAAATTAATCAATAATTAAAGAATTTTATTATATATAATATTATCATAGGTATTACACTATAAAAAAAATTAAAACAAAATAAGATTATTTTATTTATGTTGAAATCCATACAAAAAAAAAAAGGTGGTCGGGGGTTAGTAGGAGTGAAAGCACTTTGCTTATTAGTTAGGATACTTTTGGTGAATGTATTACAACATCGGTAAAATGATTCTGAGCGGAACTCTGGTGGTAATATACATAAATCTTGATTTGACAAAATCTTATTTTGGTAATTTTTACATTATTTTTCTGTAGTTTTTCCTACCAAGATTATCAAAATTGACCAAAAATGAAAAAATAGCCTCTTTAAAACACAAAATAGATGACATTTTCTACTGGAAAATGGGGTCACACGTACAGATTGGTTCATGTCTTCTGGTCAAAAAGTTGTACACAGAAAAAAAAATAATAGGTAAACATCATTGTAAAACCAATAGTTTCCTCACTCCGCTCAGAATCTAAAACAGCCATTGGGGGATATGACACCTTCACCCCCCTGATTTCAATACTCCTACTTAATTCATAATTAGTTTAACAAGATACTTAAATTTATTTACTGGTAATCCTTTTGTGAAGATGTACGCTTATTGGTCTTCTGATGCTATATATTTCAATACCACACCTTCCTCAACCTTTTCTTGGATAAAGCAATGACAAATATCTATGTTTTGTTCGACGATGATAACCAAGATTCTGTGATAAGTGTATACAGCTCTGGTTATCTTTATATAACGTTGTTAGTTCTGGTACTTAAATTTCAAGTTTTTCTAATATATCTCTCAACCATATGGCCTCATAAGCAGCATTACTGGCTGCCATATACTCAGCTTCGGTAGTTAGTGCAATCGTTGGTTGACCAAGAAACTATTGATCCATATACTTTAAATATATATCCTGTTATAGATTTTCCAACCTTATAGTTAGCCAACAATCAGCATCGACGAATCCTTCAAGTACTGGTATAAGATCATATTGCTTTCTATAAATTATTGAATAATCTAAAATCCCTTTAATGTATCTAAGAACATTTTTGAGATATATCCAATGCATTTCTTTGGATACTTTGAAAATGGCTAAAATAATTCAAACATTCAAACATAACTCAGGTCTAATCGAGTAGCTAGTATAGCATAGGTACATAAGGATAAGATATCCTATTAGCTTTTTTATTTGACCACAAGTAGTTAAATGAGTATTAATCGCTAAATCAAGTTTGGATTCTATTTGAATGGATTTTGATTTACAGTCTAACATGTTAAAACGCTGAACATTCTTAAGATATTGACCTTGACTTATTTGAGTTCTGCTATATCAATATAAACGTTCTATTTGTATACCTTAATAAATTATTAGAATAACGTAGGTAATCTTCCATTTCAAACTCCTTTTTTAACTGGCATTTTAGTTCATTAATTTTCATAATACTGGGAGTATTATTAAGATGAGAATAATATCAACATATAAAAGCAAGTGTACTGACATTGATCTGTTATTCCTAGTGAAACCAAAGTAAAAAATCTTGGAGCCTCGATTTCATAAAATCTAATGTAATTGTATCCGATGACAAAGTTTCAATCACAGTAATTACCATCTCAAAAGAGGCATACATGCAATAGGATCATAATCTAATTTCCCCCTAGGTACACTAACTTGTCAAAGTAAATTATCAAAATGACTCAAATGAGTTTTCATTGTAATCAATTTTTTTAACAAATATAAATGATTAGAAGTACCTTTTCGTTCGAATTTAGTTTTTAATCTGTTTCAAATTTTCTTCGCTGATACTCCTCCAACATACGGTACTCAACATGAGCGTCAGCTGTACATTGAATAATTAAGTCTGTAGCCTTTGCATTTGAACATTAACCTTAGAAGGGATGATAGTACTGAGAATATCTAGTACTCCATTAGCCTTTAACAAAAATTCCACACAAGATTGCCAAGTTGGAAAATTTGTTCCATCAAATGGTGTAATATTGAAACTGTCCTTTTGCTTTTTACTGTAACTTTCACTTACAGTAGGTACTTCTTAAAACTAACTATCCATTTTGTTTATTTGTGTCTAGGACCATAATCTAATAATTTCAAATAAATAACACCTTCCTTTTAAGTTATTAATTAGGTTTCTTTCTAAAGCAAAAAAAAAAACATGCGGTACCTACTGGTTTAACGACACAAAAACACGCACACAAAAAACATAACCTCGTAAAAAATGTAACTGATAATAAAATAAATGATAATAATTAAACAATTGATAACAAACAAATAGGTAACTATTATTATAGTATTGAAATGTATTGTAATAAAATTTCAATATTACGACATACAAAAAATAAACTTATTTGTTGATATTATTAATAACTTGCTATACTACATTTCATGAAAGTTCGCACTTATAGAATTATTCAATATGCAGCAATCCCAAGTTACCCTCTATTACCACACTCAGACTAATGAGATTGAATAGGGTTAGGTGGGGAATGCATGTCGCTTAACATGTTCTGTACAATCTCTTATAAAACAGTATAATAACGAAAAAAATATTTTTTGTTACACTTGGTTTTATTGTGATTTTTAGGAAAAGATAAGCAAACAGAATTAAAATTTCCAAAGAAAAATGAAATGATGTATTCGTGTACATATTGTGGTATATCATTTCATTTAGAAAATCAGCTTCGTGCACACTGTGCTACAGAAAATCATCAAACAGTAATTATGTCTGACGAAGGACGAGATTGGAAATGGCGACCTCCTCCACGAGGATTTTCATCTGAATGTTATACGTATGAAAATTAGTTATTATATATTATTGAATATTTATTTATTGATAATATTAAATTTTAGCTTATGTGAAGCTTTTTCGGATGGAGAATCGACAGAAAATTCTTGCAAGTATGGTGCTCAGTGTGTTGAAGCACATGGTATGGAAGAGTTGACTGAATGGAAAGAAAGATTTGAGTACAGACGAATGAAATTACAACGTGCAAGTGAAAATAAACTTTATGGCAAATCTTATACTGAGCAGTTATTAGAAAGGTATATTTCAAAAAATATAGAATTAAAAACAGTTTTTGTTAAAATTAATTTTATTTTTAAATATTAATAACTTGTAGATGGGTACAGTCGACAAATCCAGAGAAAATAATGCGTGAGAGTTTAGACTGTGTTGTTGAATCTCACGATTGTGATCTAGTGACTACCGTTGAATCTAAAACTAGCAACCGTGAATGGACATTTGCACTAGAAACTACATCATCTCTTCAAGCCGTTGCTTTACTTCAAGATACTTATCGTAACCATTTTTCTCTAAAACATATATTAGTTGACAATGGATTACAACAAGTTGCTTTTGATATGGAATCACCCAATGATCAAGAGTGGGTTTCTCAAGCACAGCACCCTGTCTCTCAGTCTATGTCTTCCAAATTAAGACATCAGATTAAAGTTTATTTCACGACAAATATTTACGGAACCTTCAGACAAGCAGTAGTATTTGATTTTGGCCTTGGTCCAGTTTTGGTTAAACATCTTTGTGTGGACGTTATTCCTGTGACAGATTGTGGTAAAGTCAAAGAAATTCACAGAGAGTTGATATTATCATCAATGGAACGATGGAACTTGAATAATTCAAATATTGTTGAATTTCAATCATCAATTGGACCTACTCAAGTGCAGGATGATAGAGAAAGAGAGCAAAATTTATTATTGAGTTATCCAGCACCTTGTCCTTCAACTTTTTCTTTGACTCACACCACTGTTTCAGAGAAAAAACTTACAAGGAATAATTATAGAGCTAGAATTCATGAGTTGTTGTATGTTGAAGAACTTGCACGTTATGAACAGGTATTGCATATCTCTAAATTTTAATTATTTAAAATTAATCCTTATAAAATAGTCAAATATATATATATATATATATGTTTATAGGTGGCCAGATATAATTTAACTGCAAAATTACAATTAGCAAGCTGTTATTTACTTTCACCTAGTGGTGTTGCAGCTAGTACTGCCAAATATTCTCATAATAATGAATTATTTGCATTATTACAACTCGGAACAGATGTATCTGAAGATACTTCTGCTGGTAGATTAATTTTAAATAACTGTACTACCGTTTACTTGTCTCCATCAAAAGGTAATGTTTCCTAATTTATATAATATTTAAATTATTATTTATATTGTGTATATTTTATACAAATGTTATATTATTATAGACTCTAAGTCATCTGATGAAAAGCGAACTGTCCATGAGGCACAAATTGAAGATAAAGGCAAAAACGTTATCTACCTCAGGTTATCTGCTAATACAGTAACTGGTCTTGGTCTTAAAGCTGAAACAAATGTAAAGTTTGATGTACAATTTCAATTAAACCGCATACCATACTGTGAATGGCATTATGCTATTGATCATATTGCTGATTTTAAAATCATTTTCCCTGATACATTTTTGGATCCAATTATACCATGGAGTCCAAAAAGGCAATGGGTAGACATTATTGATAAAAAATTAAATGTAAAACAAAGAGAAGCTGTTATTGCGATTACAACTCCTACAAATATTAGTTTACCACCAATATTAATAATTGGTTTGTACAATATAAATTATTTTTAATACTTGAATAATTATCTAATACAATATACATTTATATTTTTTTAGGTCCATTTGGTACAGGCAAAACCTATACATTGGCCCAAGCAATTAAACAAACATTATTACAAGATAATACTAGAATTTTGGTATGCACACATTCAAATAGTGCTGCAGATTTATATATAAAAGACTACTTACATCCATATGTCGAAGAAGGACATACAGAAGCAAAGCCATTGAGGATATATTACCACAAACGTTGGGTGTCTACAGTTCACAGTACTGTTCAAAAGGTAAAATGGCAACTTTAATTGTTATTTTTTTCATTTAAAAAATAATTCCATTATAAAAGATAGTATTTCTTTGTATATAAAAAAAATTACAGTGAAAATCAAAAAATATCGTCTAGAACAAAATTGAGTTAAAAATCTATACCAAATTTGCTACTTTACTTTTTTATCCCAAAAGTTCTTTCTAGGAAAAATAAACATCATTGTAATACCAATAGATTCTTTACTGCTCAAAATCTAAAAATTTAAAATATTTAATTTATTTGTCAAAATATATTTTTACAGTTTTTTAAACATATAGTTGATAAACAGTTTGAGATACAGTAAAATGTCTTTTATATATTATGGGGCGTCCATTAATTACGTGAGGCAATTTTGGTGGTTTTCGACCTCCTCCCCCTGGTGAGATGTAATGAGATTTAGCTTGACCCCCTCCCCACTCCCTAATCTCTCGTGAGTTTTTTTTAGATACTTATTTTTGTGTAAATATGTTATAATCTGTGCTTGATTGCGTTGGATTCATTAAAAAAAAAAAAAATCATAAATTGCTTAATTATTTTTATTCAAGACTAGTTTATACTAGTATTTTAGCTGCTTATCTAAGGAGCTGTTCAATCTCATGCTGAATGTATAGCACCAAGTCTTCCTTTTTTGGTAACTTCTGCTTCACTGTTTTCCATAACTTTGTCACCTCTTCCTGGCAGTACTTCTTCGTCTTGTAGTCATATACGCGTCTTTTAACATATGCATCATAATAATTATGATAACTCATTTTGAATGAGTGACTGTGTTGACTAAGCCGTCAAGTAACCAAACATTTGCTGGCGTAAATACAGCAGGTTGGGACCTTTCATGCATCACTGCCACCCGACTTGTACACCGCAGCGTTCATTGAGTCACGTGATTGGCTGACCAGTGGTGGCTACTTTGTGGCGTTCGTGTAACCGCGATAAATATTATCGTGTAGGATTTAAACATATTAGTGAAAAAACCTCTGTATCTGAATTGCGCGCCAAAAAAATTGTGTATTTTTCGTGACAGGTTTGAATTGCATGCATAAAAGTTTGAATAGACAATCAGTTTTTGTCGATCATTATAGTTTATACTATAGTAAATAAAATATAGTAAATTCGATAATAATATGGGTCTTCTCCAAGGAATAGGATTAGATTAATGAATAACGATTAGATATGATCATAATTTGACAAGTATTTAACAATCTATGTACAATTTGTAGTTTTCGACAATCAGTTAATAGTGAGAATTCAGATCAATTAATCGACTAAAATAATAGAAATTAGTGTAATGTTAGTGAAAAAAATTATATATAATTGATGGCTATAAATTTCATTTTAATAAGGCGAAAAAACCGCGTACACAACTTAATTTAATGATATTCACACGCAATTCGGAAACACTGGTAAAAACATGTTTTATTTAATTTAACCCAGTTCTCTCACAATTTTACAGTTTCTTGTGAAAAAAAAATTATGTGATATTTGCCGAGACCCCCTCCCCCAAGCACGTCACGTAATTATTGGATGCCCCCTAGTGTGGTAAATTTCATTAGACTAACCATTTTATAGTAACTATTTGGATTTATAAAAACTATTTTTTAATGGTTCTAATTCACCAACATTACACACAAGGTATATTGTATATAAAACAAAAATACTAGACACTATTAAAAAATTCGCTGGACTAAACTAAAAATTGAGACACACCGGTTTACTTTTTTTCTACCGCTCGTGCTGTAGCGAAGTGTTCAAAAAATACCGATCCAAATCTGCCCCACCCCAAACCTGATTTTCCCCTAATTATCTGTTATCAATGTTTACATTAAAACAAATTTATTTTCTGTAACAACATTTAATTTACTAAAATGTACACCTACTTAAATTTCGAATAGAAATCGATTATATTGTATGATTAATGATATCAGTGACAACATGATTTTTAGTAAGAATAAAATCTTTTAACATGGCAATTTTAATGTTATTATCCATTTTTATTTTATTTAAAAAAAAAAATTTTAAACGTAAATATTTTTAAATTGAACTGTCAATAATATGATAAGCAGAATCAATGTTGTGTAATAACTAATAACTGATAATAAAAGTTATGGAGGGAGTAAACCGATTGCAACAAATTTCTAACTAAACCGGTGTATCTATACACTAAACCAAAATCATTAATCGGAATCAGTAAAGCAAACCTGTGTACGCTGGCGAATTTCTTGTATGATTTAAAATATTGCATATATAGTTTCTTTCCTATGGCCAGGGTAACATTTCAATATTTTTAGATAACCTAAATGAGAACAAGAAAAAAATTCAAATGAAACTTAAATAAAATAAAATGTCTAAGATCTATCTTTAGTAAATAATAGATTGGATTGTCATAGAATTTATGAAAAATACCTGGAATAAAAATAATAATAGTATAGTTATTTAAGGCAAATATATGATAATACAGGACAGCTATTGAAATTGGTAAACAACACTATCAATTCCCATCGAGATTGCTATTTATTACTTACATTTTACTCCTTAATAAATTGTAATCATTTTCGTCTTTTTATAAAAACCATAAATTTATTATATAAAACATTAAAGCCTTATTCTGTAAATATGTATATATTATAATTTCTAATCAATGATTATTTAATAACTGTAAAAGTCAAAATATAGGCAACAACAACTAAAATTTTGAGAGAATTGATAAGGTCACTTGCCATTTTCTCAATGAGTGACCCGTATTCTTATTGTTTATAGTTTTTGTTATGTCTGTACATTTTTTTAATTCTATAATATATATAACCGTTGATTATTATAGATTATTAGAATCTATAGTTTATACTTGCCGAGCGTTAAGAGTGAAACCCGTCAAGTAGGCGGTGTCAGTTTTCTTCCCCACAAATTCACCATAATTGAATAACGCTACATTGGCATATAGAGGGACAAAAATTGTTGATGTTTGTCATACACGTATACGGTATACCGCATTATTTTGGGTAATACTGTATAATTCAAACCTATGCGTGACAGAAAAATGAGTTTCTATCAATGATTCCAATAAATCTAATTAAATTAAGATTATTAATTTTAGTAAGAACAATTTTTATAAATTAACATTAACATTAGTATGTTTGTAATTTGAAGTAGCTAATAAATAAAAATAAATTTGGCTAGTAGGGGTTGGAAGCACTTTGATCATCAGGCAGGTATCACTGGGGTGATAGATATATTGAATTTGAAAGCAATGATATATCATTTATTTCTATAAAACAATTCTGAACAAAACTTCAGTATAGTAATACAATAAATAAAAAAATTTTAAAAATGCATGACTTATGTATAATAGTAAAATACATATTCTATGAAAATTTAAAATTTCTAGATCTATTATTTTCCATACTTGAAGAAAAACTAATTTGTAGGTAGTTTTTCATTAACGTAATTATCAAAATTGTTGAGAATTCGAAAACTGACCTCTTAAAAGTACTATTCTAATTCTATTATACATATGTAATTATTGAATTTTGTTTTGTGGTTGAAAAATTATTTCCAGAAAATTTTAAAAATGAGAAGAAGAAATAAATAAATATTTTTATAAAACCATTAGTTCCCTTGCCCTCTTAGAATGTAAAATATTTTTAAAGAAAATTCAAAAGGTTATGGCTAGGTTATGGTAAAGAAACCATTTTATTTTAGTCAGGGAATGTTAAATTAAGTATGCAATCATGTGTGAATCCATCAATTTATTTCATGTGTATATTATATTATTACACACAAAATGTTTATATTTGTTAGGAGAAATCTGTTTGGGTTTATGCCTGGGAGGTCAACAATGGAGCTAATATTTTGTATTAGACAATTAGTAGAGAAATATAGAGAAGAGAAGAGGAAGTTGTGTATAGTATTTATTGATCTAAAGAAGGCATATAATAGGGTTTCTAGATAAATCTTGAAAAGGGCATTAATGAAGAAAGGTGTACTTGAATGTAAATTAAGGATGTGTATGAAGGGGATATTTGTGTGGAGAAATTGTGAAATTTAATGTGAGAATAGGAATGAACCAGTGTTCGGCTTTGAGTCCTTATTTATTTTCAGTATGTGTGGGTGGATGAAGTGGAAAGAAGCGTCGAGTATTTTATGTGATAAGAGAATCCCTTTTAGGTTAAGAGGTACATTTTATAAAACAGTAGTAAGGCCTACAATAATGTACAAATCTGAGTGTTGGACAGTGGATAGGAAGATAGAACAGTGTATGAGTGTGGCAGAGATGAGAATGTTAAGATGAATGAGTAGAGTGACTAGAGAGGACAAAATAAGAAATTAATATATAAGGGGTAGTATGGGTGTAATCCAATAATAGATAAATGAGGGAGAATAGATTGAGATGGCGATGTTTTAAAAAGAGGAGAGATAGAAGTGAGGAGGAAGTGAGAGTTCTGTGAAAGTTGAGGACTAAGGTGGTGGACCTTAGGAGAGAGAGCGAAATAAAAGAATAAGAAAAATAAATTAAAACATTCCATTATTCATAAAAAACATGATTTTGATTAAAATTTTACAATGATATTTTTTTTTTAATAATATATTTACAAATTAGTTTTGAGAATATTATATATTATACCTAAGATCCACTTAGAATTGTTTATCAAAAGAAATAATTTATCATTGCTTTCTAATACAATACATCCACTACCAGTATTCTACCCAATACCCAACAAAGGAAATACCTCCACCCCTTACTGACTGGGTTTTTTAAGATATTTTATTATCATTTTTGACAACTACATATAGGTATAAGAAGTTATGACAAATAGCGTGTTGTAAAATATTTAAAATTTTGAATTTACCAACATACAGATAAGGATTACTTTTACATTATTAAGTATTTATCATTAATGAAGTAATAACTTAATAAATCATTTATAAAAAAGAATTATATACAGTATAATTAATTATTATTCTTAAGTATTATACTATAATATAATACAAATATAGAATATATTATTTTAAATACATGTAAAATAAATATCCGTGATTTAGCTACTAACTACATGGAAATTAGATGTAAACAAAAATCATATGATCAATTTAATCCTTGCCCGATTGAAAAATTACATTACTTTCCCATTCTATTGGATCCATTTCCAAAACATCTGTCAAATCTTTTAAATAAATTAATTTGTTTGAATTTATTATTGATGTTTTTCATCTTCAAAAAAATTAGAATATCTTTCTATAAATATTTTCAAATATCGAATGTTTGATACATTTCTTATTTAATATTGTAAATTACATAACAATTTTACTAAACATGACTGAAATTGTTTTATCGTCTTGTTTATATATAATTACTTATGGTTTATTTTATATATATGAATATGATTTCCTTGGCTCAATTTGTTGCTGCAACTGATGACAGAGAAACGCTTATACATTTTTCATATGGTCTGGTTTTTTAGACGTGACTGCAATTACGCAACCCTAGTATGAGAGCAGTGTTAGTTGTAAACTAATCGCTATCATCTGTGATTGGCCATGGTAATCAATCTCGCCTAGGAAACCATACATTTAGTATTGAGATATGTTTCATCCAGTGGAAAACTCTTGAATATTTTATAATACTTTTCTTTAATTTTGATGTGTTTATTTTAATTTTTAATCTCATGTCTCATTGTACAGGTGATTAAGACAAAAATGTCCATATTATTTTTAGTGACCAATCTAATATTAACTCTCTTTTTATTTTAATAATTTTGAGAGAAATTTTATTATTATTTATGATAAATTTAAGGTAAATAATTACTATATTAAAAATATTTTAACACATAAATTCAATTTCAATACAAATTAAAGGCAGTAATATCTCTACTCCTGCCTTATAAATTAACAGGATAAAATTTAATTAAATTATGTATCCCACTTCTGAAAAAAAAAAAAAATCTAACCCTTATAACTATAATATCTAAGTGATAAAACTAAAAAAATTTTAATGTTTTAAAATATTGTCAATTCAATAAATCTTGATCGATATTTTTGATTTTTATAGTATTGCATTTTGGATCAAAATGGTTCATTTAGACTACCAACACTAGAAGAAATCTTAAATTACCGAGTGATAGTAGTGACTTTAAGTATTTCTATGTTTTTGTCATCTGTTGGCTTAAAAAAAGGTAATTTTAAATAAATTTCATATTGTAAAGAACATAAAATAAAACAAATAAATTTTCAGGTCATTTTACACATATTCTATTGGATGAAGCTGCACAGGCTATGGAGTGTGAAGCTATTATGCCATTGGCGCTTGCTAATACAGATACACGAATTGTCTTAGCTGGAGATCATATGCAGGTAATTTTGAACAGTTATTTAGTAAAATAATGATTAATTTAAGTTATAACCAATAATATAAAATTTCAGTTAAGTCCAGAAATTTTTTCAAAATTTGCAAAAGAAAGAAATCTACATGTATCACTGCTAGAAAGACTTTATGACCATTATCCTGGTCAGTTTGCTTCTAAAATATTATTATGTGAAAATTACAGAGCACATGAAGCCATAATTCATGTATGTATACATTATGTTGTTGTAGAGATGGTAAAAACAATATCTATTAATTTTTGTTTTTATTAGTTTACTTCAGAATTGTTTTATGAACAAAAGCTGGTGAGTAAAGGCAATCAACCACAACATGATAGTTTGTACCCTTTGACATTTTTTACTACACGTGGTGAAGACATACAAGATAGCAACTCAACAGCTTTTTATAACAACGCAGAAGTTTACGAAGTTGTTGAACGAGTATCCGAGTTAAGAAAAAATTGGCCAGTAGCGTGGGGATCATTTGATGAACATTCCATTGGTATAATGACACCCTATTCAGATCAAGTGTTTAGGATTAGGTCAGAACTTCGCAAACGACGTATGGGTGGCATATCTGTTGAAAGAGTGCTGAATGTACAAGGTAAATTGTTGGATACTATATTATACATTATAAGAAAAATTAATTATATTTGTATATTTAGGCAAACAGTTTAGAGCAATATTTTTGAGTACAGTACGTACAAGACGTACTTGTCTGGCCAATAATGTAGGAGGTGGTGAAAAAGCTAATAGTGGTATCAATAAGCTTGGCATGGATGATATGGACTATGGATTTTTATCTAATTCAAAGTTACTAAACACTGCTATTACTCGTGCACAAAGTCTAGTGGCAGTGGTTGGAGATCCTGTAGCTCTTTGTTCTATTGGTCGATGTAGAAAAGTCTGGGAACGGTTTATTCAAATATGTGATGAAAATCATAGCCTTAATGGTATCACATGGATTCATTTAAGAAACCTGCTAGACAACCTTGAATTGAAGAAGACATATGTTTTGAATCCTTTGGCACCAGAATTTGTTCCCCGACGTTATCAACAAGAATCTTACATTAAGATTCCACAATCTTTAGCGACCTTTAATGCAGCTATACCACCACCACCCATAAGGTTTTCACAACCACCACCTTTATTTTCTTCACCTTTATTTCCATTCCCTTTATATATACCTTCTATCTCTCAACCTCCTCCACCTGCCTTTATTTCTCTGCGACAACCAATTATAAATCCTTCTCAAATGTGGCCACTTGGTCCACTAACAACTACTGCACCAAATCTATTTCCGAGGCCTATATTACAGCCCCCAATACAAAAACCAAATGAAGAAGAAATACGACCACCGCCTGGATTGGTGCCTCCTCGCAATTCTGGCCTAGTACACTTGGTTCAAAATGGACATGCTGATCTTCAATTTGTGCAAAATTCTACTGGAGTGACTCCTGTAAACCTACCTTCTCCAAATATGATTGTACCAAATGCAAATTTAATGGGACTTCAAGATCAATTCAATAAATTGAATATGTCATCACTACAACCATTTGCAGTGCAACATCCTTCACTTGTGCAACCATTCAATATTAGGTCAATGGTAGATGTTAACAACAAGCATGCTGAAACAATAACAGCACAACAAACACAACGTAATAATGATCGATCAATGCTTGAGGTATTTTTGTAACTTTAATATTTCTCAATTTAGAGAATTAAAATTTGAGATTTGTTTCCTTAGGGTATGTTACCACACAACATTAGTATAGATGAAATGATGAGTTCTCAATCAAGGCAAATGGAGTGGTTGAAGTTTCTCACAGAAAATGGTGGTACTCTAATGGGCCAAAAGTATGTGCCAAATTATTTTACTTATATATAGTAATACATAAGACTTATATAGTAATATTTTATTATATAGATTTATTGAACTATTACGGAATCAAATACAATATAAGAAGCCAGCTATCCAACAACCACCACCCATTCAACAACCCCCGCCAAATATACCATTGCAAATGAATGTACCCCCTCCAGAGATAGGAAATAGAGTTCCTGATGATTTGTTAAATATGTTGATACAACAACAACAAACTCAGAAACAACAAATTAATCACAATGGTTTTGGGAACCAATCACAGGTTAATAAAAATATTTAAAAATATTTTTTAATGTATATTTAACTAAGTTTAAAACTATATTACAGGGGCTACCACATATAGATGGTAGTGGAGCATCAGAGGATATGTTCAAACCATTAAGTAATCAATTTGCTCTTAATCAACAACAATCAAATATTGATCAAATCGATCGCACACCTTTGTACAAACGACAGGCACAACCACAACCCAATGGCAACATAATGTTACCAATTAATGGTGATCGTCAGGCATTGTCTCCTCAGTATCAGGGTATGTCTACATATGCAGATGCGTGTAGACAATCACCAATGGTTGAAGAACGAAAAAATCCAGTAGACAACCAATTTGGCAATGATCCACAGTGCAATAATGCATTCTATAATTTTTTCAATTGAATGCTACTATAAATATTTTTATCTCTGTAATTTTTGTCTTGAATTTTTAACCAAATTTGAAATTATATATATTTACCAGTAATAAAAAAACAAAAAATGAATTAAAAAAAAAAATGAAATACTTTGTAATATATATTATTCTATTTGTGCATAGTTTATAGTAATTGTATTTTGAAATATAACATGAATATAAAAAATTATATATGTATTCATATAAAATTATACTTCTTTTTAACAATAAATTCATGTATTTGATATATATAATCAATTTGGTGGGTGAACAGTTTTACTTTCAATATAAATATAGAATATGAACAATGATTAATAAACATTAAATCAATTTTAATGATTTTTTTTTTAAATATTCATATAATAATTATTGTATAATTTTTCCGTGTAACTATTTAGATGTTGTATATGTTTGAATATTAGATATCTTGTAAATAAAATGTATTTTATCGGTTTTTTTTCTGTATAATGAAGTATAAATGTATAACATTATTATTATATTATAAATCTACCATAAAACCATGTACCTATATCTACAGTAGCATGTCAAATTACGGTTTTTGTATTTGTGTATAATTATATATTATATATCTAAAAATAAACATAAAATATTCACTAGTAATTAATTACATAATATATTATTATTTGGTATCCATGAATTTTTTATCGTATTCTTGTATTTCTGTTATGATTTATGTGTACTGATCAATCAGGAATGTAATGTTGAAGGTGGGACTGGAAGGAGTAGTTGCCTAGTTGCCCTAACAGAATATTTTTTTCTAATTTTCTATATACCATTGGGTTGAAGTCTTGAACAAATCTAACATTTTTCATATTATATTTCATTATACTCTGTATTACTCCATAGTTAAAAAATCAATTTGCTAGGATATCAATCATTAATTTTCATTTCTAATTTTAACTTTGTAATATGTATGTAGGCCTATTGAGATTTTGAAAAGGGTGGTTTTCTGTGGTTTTCTCTGAACCCAAAGATTTTCAAAAAAACTATTTTTTTTAAGCTTAATTCTGATTTTAATATTTAATATTCAGAATAAGCAAAAAAAAAAAAAAAGTAATTTGTGTAAATGTTCCACAAAAATATAAATATTAAGGTCCAGATTTTCTCTGTGGCCCTGTATGTACACCATAAATGGTAAACTTAAAAATTTAATACAAGGTTAATAATACACTACCATACTATGCATACTTCAACTATATTTAAAAAAAAATTTATAATCACATATCAATATTTTATATTATAGGTACCTAACTAAAATATTTTGTAAATTTTTCTTAATCAATGTGTGCCATCATTTCCCAAATTGAGTAAAAGACAACGAAACCGGTAGAATAATTAACCATAAAAGTATGCATTAATGATAATATTTAATGATATATATATAACTTTTAGCTTTCAGTATATGTTTTAAAGAGGTCCGTTGCATTTTTGAAGTCCTAAAGAAATTTTCTTTGGGTTAATGGCTATACATCGAGCAATATTGATGTCTTTTAAGCTCAATTTTAGTTTAGGAAACAATAAGGAGTCTGGAGAGGATTCATTTTGTAAGTACCTACAGGGACGCTACACACACCATTTTTAAGGGGTTTTGTATAGGCAATTTTTTGTGAAATTAAAAAAAAAATGAAAATCCGACAATTTAAAAATATTTAGTTATATTTTAAAAGTAATTTAAAAATAATCATGTGTCAATACTATTTTTTATTTTTGTATTATCACAATATTTGTTAAAAATCACCTTCATGCTCTATAACTACAACTTTTCTCTGCATAATTGCAGAATCAAAATTATTATTATAAAATTATATTTTTTAAGGGGTTTTATATAGGCAATTGTTATAAATTTCAAGCAAAATGAAAATCCAACAATTTAAAAATATTTTAAAAGTAGTTTAAGGACTCTTCTTCTTCTATGGAAGAACCATATAGGTACGTATATATAGGATTTAATCTAATATTTCTAATTAAAGGTCTGAGGTCCGTGTTTTAAATTGTATTTAGGTTCAAACATTTTGTTTTTAGATTGGTTATATTTTAAGAAATATTAATATAGAACTATTGAAATATAAAATTCATAATTGTACTTATGTATAAAATACATTTTTTTGTTTGGGCCTATACAATTAAAGTAATCTAATATACTAGTATGTTTAATTTTAAGATTTTTTTCTTTTTATCATTAATGTTATAGGTAGGTATAGTAGCATTGATTAATTATCTACATTAATAATGATTGTTTAATTAGGTAATCAATGATAGTGGGTTGGTACTAATACTCAATTTTAGTGAATTTTTTATTTTTAATTAGAAAAACAAAATTAAAAGTGCATGAAAATTCGATTTTTACTAATAAGTAATAACAATTTATGTATTTTTTTTTTTCAGATTTCTTGCGATGGGAGAAAATATAAAAACTCAATCAACGTACTTCTAGAATGGAGAGACAACTACAAGGAACATTAATGCTAAAACTATGAAGATTAAAACTAGAAAAATCTTTATGGCTGAAACATTTCAAGCTATTTGGGACAATTCGCAAGAGAATACATGCCAATATCTATTAAGGAGAAGTGAAAAAATATCTGACCATTTTTATGAACTATGGAACATTCCGAATTGTATACGTTCTATTGATGGGAAGCATTTTAAAATGAAGTGTTCGACTAATACAAAATTAGCATATTACAACTATAAACAATACTTCAATGTTGTATTAATAGTCTGTGTAGATGCAAACAGGCTTTTGATTACTGTTGATGTCGGTAATTATGGTCGATATAGTGATGGAGGAGTACCTATTTAGATGTTCTCTAGGAAAAGGTTTGGAAATTATGTAAATATAAAATTATGTTTGTATAAAATATGTGTTATAAACACAGAGATAAATAACTATCTATCTCATGGCGTTTTCCACCTAACTGCACAAGTGCAGTAGGTATGCACACATTTATGTTCCATCTGCAATTCTATAATAGTGTCCGTTAACCATGAAATAATGACCGAACTTTGTGGTCCACGTTACTGCATTTTTATGATAATTGATAACAAACATTGATGGTTACGATTATTAAATTTGGTATTCTATAAGAGTAATAAAAAAATATTATGTCTTAAAAATTATCTTCCATATAGCGAAATTGATGATGACCGCGAAGTCACTAAAAATACATTTTATCCAAAATATCCATAAATCTTTCACCAAAAATTGCAAATATTATTAAAATTATAATTTTAATAAACAATATAATAAAATAAGGATTCACCTGCTATTGCACGTCTTGTATGCACTATAATTACCAGTGAATTGTCCAAGTGCAACCACGGACTAAGATAAGTATATATTATAATCAGTGAGTGCAACCTCATGGTTCAACCCATAGGGCATATACCTATATACAATATAATTTCAACCACAAACCATAGATAGTAATAAAACCCAGTGCAATTGTGCAGGTTGATAGAAAACACTATCAGTGGCCATAAATGATAATAATGATTACTTATATGATATGATAATAAATAAAAAAAACGATTTTCAACACCACAATGAACACTTTTTAATATTAGTAGTTTTATTATTATAGGTATACTGATCTCTGGTAGACCTATCAATTCTAATTTTAATTTCACAGGTTTGTATTTTAGTTCAATATTTCATTCAAATGTAATTCTATAAATTTAATTTTCATTTGGTCTTCATTATTTTAGCATTCGCATAAATAAAATATATTATGTATATTTCAATAATTGTTTGGTCAATAAAAATAAGTGTCTTGTACTCAAAGTCTGTAGGACTCTCAATTCATTAAATTAGTCTTATGCAAATTCAAAATGAGTACCAAAGTTGAATTTACCATAAAACAGAAATCTGCTTATGATTCAAAATGGCTTGGAATACAACTTCATGAGGCATTGAATGAAAATCATCTAACCAACTATTGGAATGAGATGATAGAAGATTCTGAACTGATTCCCATCGATGATAGAAATTTACCACATTCGAAAAAAGGTTTAATTAAATTAATTGTATCTGTGTTAACACGTTGACTGCGTATGTATATTTTCGATAAATGAGCTCTTATTTAATGTGCGTGGCTTGGGGAAATTTGATATTTGGGTAGTGTCGTCGTAGGATATTTCTTTGAAAAATCTTTTTAATGAACAAAAATGAAAAACTTTTTATTAGTAACACAATTAAATTAAATGAAAAAAATAACATGTGCACTGAGCGATACACTTTGAAAATACGTGTGTAGTCAACATGTTAATTGAATACATTCATTTTTAATTAAAAAAAATATTTATTTGTAATAGAACAATCTGGGCGTTATTATATTGGTCTTTGGGCAGTAAATTGCCCTTGTAAAGATGATCCATCTGATAAAGTATGCAATTGTGTTTCTTGCAAATCAGATGATGATGAATTATATAAATCTAAACAAATTCTTGAATCTCTTATGTGGAAACCTAATTGTAGTAAGTTATTTTTATTTATAATATACTAGAATTATATAATATCTTTGTAAAAATATACATAGCTATATAATATATAAGTAACTACATACATTTTTTTAGGTAAAGATGATGTAAATACATTAATATCTGTATTTGCATCTGAACAGAGGAAGCTTTGTGAAGATATATGTTATTCGACATTATTTTTTAATCGAACACAACTTCGGATGGCTATTGCATCCCGTTATTTTGGTGCTTTTTATAGAGGTTCTTTTTATCAATCTAATTCAAATAATCAAACACAATCAATAACAATGCATCGAAGTTATAAAAATTCTATTGAGACAAAAAAGTAAATAGTAATATTTGTAAATGTTTATATATTTTATATCGGGGAGTCAAAACGGCTTAAAATTTTTAGGGGTTTCGTGTTTGGTGTTGAAAAACAGTTAATATTTTTTCAAGTTACTGGTTTCGGGTTTTAAACGGGTTGAATTTTTTCCGGGTTATGAGTTTCAGATTCAATTTTTGGGGTTAATTTTAGATTCTGAGCGTAGCGAGAGATCTAGTGGTTTTACAATGATGTTTTTCTCTGTTAACAAATTTACTACCAGAAGGAGTGCACCGATCTTTATATGCTTATATAGTTTCTTGTAGAAAATTTCATCTAGTTAGTATTTTAGAGAGGTCATTTTTCGATTTTTTCAATAGTTTTTTAATGCGTAAGAAAAAACTACCAAAAATTGATGAAAATACGGCAAATATACGATTTTGTCTAATCAAAATTTTTCATTTCTTCGTAATTTCAAAAATAATAATTTGAAAATCTTGAAATTTACATTGAATATTTAATTTAGCAATATATTTACGTTGATTAAGTTTTTTTTAATTTTTTTGCAATTTTTGGCTATTTATAGACATTTTAGTTTTCGAGGTTTCTAAGTCCTAAAAGGAATAATATTGAGCTTTTAGGCCTAAACATTTTATACAGTGTTAAATATACATTACTCTTAACTAAATTAAAAAAATTTCGAAAATCTGGAGTCACAATTTTTTTTTATAGTAATTTTAATTTTTTTGAAAAAATTATCAATTTTGAGATATTTGAGTCCAAATAGTTGGTAAAAAAAGATTTTAAGACTGGAAAATATTTAATATAACATAAGTCGTGCATTAATTTAACTAAATTAAAAAAAATCGGCCGAAAAAAGTATTTATATATTTTTTATTATTTTACTCTTTTTTCAACTTTTTTCTTCATTATTTTATAAAATATTATCATAATATATGTATATATAATATATACCTATATTATTAGTAGGAATAATCTGCAGTAATTGTCAAGTATATCCACCGAAGTTTCACTCAGAATCGTTTTTTTAGAAAGAAATGATTAACATTGGTTTCAAATTCAATATATCCACCACCAGTATCCTACCCAATGAGCAAAGTGCTTCTATCTCCTACTGACCGGCTTTTTAAGTTATAGGTTTAAAATATTTTTGTTTTTTGGGGATTCCAATAAATATTGTTCATCAAAAATGTATATCCGAATATACTATGTTTCGTATGTTGTCAATTAGTCGCTGTGGTCTTTCGTTTTTCTAGACTTGGCTTGACTAGGTTTGGTCGTGGTGGAATGACTAGGTAGTAGGTACTAAAACTTAAAAGTAAAAAACTAAAAATATACCAATCTGATAATTTTATGATTCACGAATATAGATTTATCTCATATTTTAAATGAAAATTTGTAGATAATAATATTCTTCTCTCCCAACTATTTGGAGTCGGCCAACAAAATTTATAGATATTAAATAGTACCTGCTGGTTGCTTACAATTTGCCATCGATAATAATATTTTACAATATAATATTATTGTACAATGAACAATAATCTATACTGACTTTATTTTTAAACTATTCTCTGTAATGAAACGTCTAAGTAGATTCAAACAGAAAAACATTTGATTATTTCAAAGATATGGCACATGAATTATTATATTTATTTAATATTTTATTTTTACTTCAGTTTTTTATCATTTTCACTCGATTTACGTTATCCAAATTTTCAAAAAAAATTCGGGTTACGTATTTAAAAACATTTTCCATTTTTGCTGAGTTTTGGGCTTAACATGGTTTTCATTTTGCTGGGTTAGGAATATGTGGTCAAAAACGGTTTAAATTTCTTCCGGGTTTCGGGTTTAACACGGTTTTAATTTTTTGCGGGTTACACGAGTTTTCACCCTGGGTTCAAATCCATTTTGACTCCCTGTTTTAAATTAATATTTAATTTGATAGTTGTAATAATATAAAAATTGTCTTTATATTAGCAATACTAATGATGAGGAAAAAATGTCTTTATTTGCTAAAATTGGTACACAGACGGCATTAAACTTTTCATTTGGATTTCTAGTCAGTACTTGGCGATCAGGCAATAACTCTGATCTGTGTACACAAATGCTTAAAGAATCGCTGGAAGCATTGCAATGTGTTCCAGATGAATATCTTAAAGATGAAAACAATGTTCCTACTTTCTGGATTGAAACTCTAGAAAGATTATCAAAGTTCCTATTTCAAGTAGTCAATGGGTAATCTAAAATTTTTAAAAATAAAAATATTAATTTGCTTAGGTACATACATATTTTCATTTATATTTTCAGAAATGTTAATGTATCAGAAAAAGACAATATTAATGTAAATCACATTCCAAATATTGATAGACAATTTGCTTTGTGTCTATCATTAGAGCTAGGAATGCAAAGGAAGTTGCTGAGTCAAATATTACAATGTGTATTAATGTTTTTTGAATTAGGGTCATGCTGTGACAAGTAATATTTATATTTGTTTATTCTCATCTACAGTAATAATATAGCATTCATTTGTATTTATTTAGAATTCACAGTAGGCAATTACACAATTTATTAACAATAACACTTCGTCGCTTAAATTGGGTAGTATCTAGAATTCAAAGCAATTCAAGCTATGATGCAAATTATTCAGATGAGGTATTCTGTATTTTCTTTTATACATTAATTAGATTTAATAACATCTATATTATTTTAGGATAATGTTACAAAAAGTTTTTTAAGATTATATGGTGACACTGATAACCCAGAACCTACTAGTATGAAACAAACAGCTGTAATGATTTTAGCATTTTTAGATCAAATTGCTGTTACTTATTTAAAATTTCAAGTAATATACTCTTCTATTATTTTAATAGTATTTTAATTTTTGTGATTGAATATTTTAGCAACAAAATAATGAAATCAAGAATAAAAAAAATATAGTACATTATTGGGGTAAACCATTTTATCCCGAAACAAAAAAAAAAGTAACATCAACTCTTGAACGCTTACATATTGAGTCTGTAGTATGTTCAATAAATGAAATATTAGTATTAACAACAAGTGGAACTCTACATTTCATCAGTTATTCAATTGATGCGATGGTAATTTTAGTTCAAATTAATTTGAGAACTTGTAGTTATTTATAATTTATAACTACAAATGACACACTTATAGTAGTTTATGTATTTTTAAAGACTATGTTCAAATCTTTGTTTAGTACTGAAAATAATGTAGTTGTTGAAATATATATCTATGCTTTTATAAGTATGTCTTGTGTTTGAGTTTTTGCTCTACAGTAATTTTTATTGCAGTGTATTATGTATAATTTATATATTAATAATTAGAAAATTAACTAATATAACTTAATAATTATTAAATTATTAGAATTTTGAAGAAAAACAAATCATGAATGTACCTGTAAAATTTGTTGATGTTTATGATGAAACATATTTGGCAGTAACTCAGGAAGGAAAAGTATACTCTTGGGGTATAAATGAATTTGGCGCTTTAGGTCATGGTCAAAAACATTGTAATTTTGGTTCACCAGAACAAATTATAGCACTTTCTAAAATTACAATTGTAATGGTTTCATGTGGAAAAGATTTCAGGTATTTATAAATTAAATATTACAGAGCATCATCCGTATTTAAAATTTTAAAATAATTTTATTATACAAGGTATATCTTATATTATTGTATATAGTATTTTTTAATTATTATAGAATGATAAATTAGTATTAATGTTAAAATATATAGGTTTCTTTATTTTTAATGAAAACATTTTATTTATTATTTTATTTAATTAAAAAAATAAAATGTTGTTTAAAATTATTGATTTTGATTAATTTCTTTGATCCCTCAATGTTTAGTTTATTAATATTACGGGCATATGAAATATGGTGTAATTCCTACTAAGCATCACCTAAGATTATCTCATACCCCTAGGGTATGAGATATACCTTGTATATTTACTATGCTTATTTACTAAATTTCGAGGGGGTTATAACAAAATCATTAATCAAAATCAATGGTTAGTCCAACAAAACTTTATAACTATCAGCATGGACTAACCATGTGAAGGAGGTTAGAATATATTCACGGTTACCTTATGCCTGCTGTAGAAGGCAACAGATTAATTGAGGTTGACAGCCAGCGTACAATTTATTAAAAGAGTATGATTTATGCCAAAACAAAATATAGGCGAGTTGTCACATCTCAGATGTACATAGGGGGATCGAGTGAGAGTTGAATCCGTCGTCGAGTGTAGAGTTATCCTAAGGGATGAGATGACTGGTACTAGCTAGACAGCAGATGTGGTAGCCGTTTCATAAGTCATATGTGTGGGACTGCACAACGGCCATCACATTAATAGTGTAGAGAAACACGAAAGTATTTTGGAATAAATTCACACATCCTGAGTACGCAGGATATACAAAATGAGATTAAGTATGTAAGATGTAGGAACATTGACAGGCAGGAGCATGAAACAAAGTGGAAAGAGGAGAAAGCAAGGGAAATTGGTGAGGGGTATAAAATCATATATTCAGGTAAGATAAATACAAGGAATTGTATAGGGGTGATAGTAGATGAAGAAATGAAAAGAAGAGTGATCAGGAAAAGTGATAGAGTAATTAAGGTGATGTTAGTGTTAGAGAATAAGGTATTGAATATAGTTAGTGCATATGCTCTACAAATGGGATATGAGAAAGACCAAAAGTAAGCGTTCTGGTAGGAAATGAATGGGGTAATGCTAGAAATTCCAGAAAGTGAGGATATTGTAATTATTGGTAATATGAATGGACATGTAAGAATATTGATAGATTAAATTATGATAGAGTGCATTGAGGTTGAGGGGCATGCAATTAGAGAAAGGAATACAAAGCTTATGAATTAGCAATTATGAAAACTTTTTTTAGGATAACATTATATAATATATAAGAGTAGAGAATACAAGTTACAAACTGATTATTTTATTTGGAGAAGAGTGAGTTTAAAACAATGTAACAAGGTAGTAAGAGTATAACAACAACTAAGTTAATGGTTATGGAGATTTACTTTATATGAAAAAGAAAAATATAGGTAAAGAACTGATGATTAGGGGTGAAAATAAAAAAAATATTTTCAAAGAAGCTGAATGAGACTGGAATATGGGACGTGGAGGAAAATATAAACAAAATATGGAAAAAGGTAGCAGAGAGTGTTAAGAGGAAGGATAGAGCTAAAGAAGTCATTAGTGAGAATAGGGATAGTGTACCAGAGAATAAGCAAATATGATATTTATGTAGTCCAGGACAATAGGAAAAATATTGTACAAGGTGTGGCTAAGAGAATAGAAAAACAATCCCAGTATTCTAAAAATGTATCGTGTATAAAAGATGAGAATAGGAGGATGTTAACAAAAGACAGAGATGTATAAGTTATGAGGAATTTCCAAGAGAGGCAGTAGATCGAGTTGAGTGGAATTTGGATATATTGGATTGAATAGAAGAAGAAGTGTAGAGTGCAGTTAGAAAAATGAAAAAGAAGATGGTATACCAGTAGAAATATGGAAAACAAGGGAATTTAGGTATAGGATGGCTAACAAAGTTATTTAATAAAATACTAGTTAAAAGGGAAAATTCTCGAGGCATAGAGGAAGAGTTGTGTGGTACCAATTTTTAAGGGTAAATGAGATTTATGAAGATTTGGGAAAAGATAATAGATAAAAGCAAGAAGTGAGGTACAGAGAAAATAAGAGGAAGTTGTGTATGGTATTTGTTTATATAGAGAATGAATGAAGGAAAAGATTACCATAAGTATACGTGAATGTAATAATTACATATCCTCAATTATTGAGGATATGTATGAAAGGACAAGTACAAGAACTTAGTTTGTGTAGATAAACTGAGAATTTTATGGTTAAGAGTAGGAGTGTACCAGGGTTTAGATTTGAGTCCTTATTTATTTTCCCTAGTAATGGACAAAGTAAAAAGAGATATACAGGGCGAGGTACAATGGTGTATGCTGTTTGCAGATGATATAGTGTTAATTGTTAAGAGTCTTGAGGATATAAACGGTAGACTGAAAAAGTGGAGAGAAGCTCTCGAGTGTATATATATATATATATATATATATAGAGTATAATATAATTTTGAAGAAAGGGAATATATAGCAAATAGAAGAAAGCAACTAATGAAGTTGAGTATGGATGTAATGGGTGAAGTTCAGAAATTCAAGTATTTAAAATCTGTTTTACAGTTTTTACTGTTTTGAGGAAGATATAAAACATATAAGATGAAGTGAGGAGAAATATTGTAACTTAAGTAAGCATTCTACTATTCTACTTTGTCTAGGTTAAGAATGTATCCTTCGCTATGAAAAGTTTACTTCTTTTTCTCTTGTATATCTACTCATAAAGGAACAAGTATTACAATTATATGCTTTGCTAATAAAACACTTTTTAACAGAATAACATTTAGTTCTTTTATAAAATCCTTTCATCAAGAAGTGTCAGGTATTTTGTATAACAGGAGAATCCATATTAAGTTAAAAGGTAAATTTTATAAGACAGTAGTGAGGCCTGAAATGATGTACGGATCAGAGTATTAGGCAATGGGTAGAAAGATAGAATAGAGTATGAGTGGCAGAAATGAGGATTTTAAAATAGATGAATTGAATGACTAGAGAAAAAAATATAAGAAATTAATATATAAGGGTTTGTTTATGTGTAATCCAATAGTAGACAAAATGAGAGAGAATAGATTGAGATGGCTATGTTTTAAAGAGGGGAGAGACAGAGGCACTAAGAGTAGTAAATACAATTTATGTTGAAGGAAAAAGTGGAAGATGAAGACCAAAAAAGAGGTGGGAGGATGTAATAGAGAGTAATATGAGGTGGGCTATGGGCAGGTGTAAGTGAGGATGTAAGTGATCTAGTTATGTGGAAGTTAAGTACTTGTGTGGCCAACCCCAAATAGTTGAGGGGGATCATATTTCAATGAAAAAAGTTGATAAAGACTAAAGTGTTTTAAACATTTTAAATTTACTTTAATATATAGTCCTTAAAAAATTAAAAACTCAAGTTTCTTGAATTTTAGTAAAAAATCCTCATTTATTGTTCCGTAATAATTTCAAAACATTGCAATGGTATAAGATACACTCTGTATACAATTTCTTCTAGTTTTATTTCTATGATTTAATTTTACATTATTATAAGGATACAATTATACAAATATATTATGTGAATTAAAAATTGTTTTAGTGCTGCTGTTACTGACAATGGAAAATTGTATATGTGGGGTAAAATATTACACGGAGGTCATTGTTTCTATACTCCAGAATTAGTTAAATCTATTTCAGGTAGTTAAATATTATTAATTACTTAATGTGTATGTATAACTATATGTGTATTATACTATTATAATATAATATATTTCAAATTAAAAAATTAATTAATTCAAAACATTTTATAAAAATAAATATACATTATAAATAATAACAATATATATAAGTAAAATGTATATATATTATAAAAAAAAAAAAAATATATATTAAAATAAAATGTGCCTAGAGCATTAAAAAAAAAGATTATAGGTAACAACTAGTTTTTACTGTAAGTCATCATCAGGTTACTTTTTTTTAAAAAATAAGAACATTTTTGTAAAAATGAATGTTTAGAATTATTTGAAATTATTGTATTTTTGTTAGAGATATTTATTGTAAGACGTAAGAAGTTAATTTTATTATATATTTGTGTTTCAAGTGTAAATTGGATTTTTTTAAAACAATTTTTAACTATAACTTATCCCTGTATTTTTGTACCTTTGAATAGAATGTATATAAAAGTAATAAAATAAAATTGCATGATCGGTATTCGGTAATAAAATGTAATAGTCATTAAACATGTAGGCATTACATGTGTAGTTATTACACATATGATTGTTTAAAATTAGCCGTGTAACCGAGTACATGTGAATTTAAATTATACGGACAAAACCGTAACTTCTAATAATAACCTTTGATATAATTTGATGATGATTTCTTTTTTATATATTAATTTTACTTATATTTATATATGTATATATAATATATTAGGGTGGCCTTATTTTTCAATGTTGAAATATTTTTGATCGATCCCCCTAAATTAGTTCCAATACGTATACAAATTAAGATTACAAAATTTCATGAAGATTGGTAAACACCCTTGCCCCAAAACACTTAAACTTAAAAATCATGTTTTTCTTCAAAATATGTTTTTTTAGTTTTTGGTTAATATCATTACAATGACTAGCTGTGTGTTAAAATATATTACCTAAGATAGTATGATAGCGGATAGCTGTTAGATCTATTTTATCTTTTATTACATTTTGGTAAATGGTGATAAAGTTTAGTTGTCGAGTTTGATATTATAAATTATTTCAATCTGCTTGACAAAAGATTGATACTAACAATTTTAAACCAGGTCTTCATGATATTCAAGTTAGTGAAAAATTAAACAGTTCTACTGAATGTATTTTAACATTTTGTATGAATTCATTAAAAAAAATTCATTATAGAGAAAATTACCATGAACTACTTGAACTAACTTTAATTTTTTTGAATGGAACCTTACCTAGAGGAATATTATTATATTATTCCAAACACCAGAACCAATCCATCATGTTCGATGGATGTCAAAAGCCTTTTATTGTCTAAAGATATTTATTTTTCGCTATGCATTTAAATTAAACAAATGAGAATACCACTCAATAACTGATTTATGTATTTTTATTGTTCGCCTATTTGTTAAAACGTGATTCAATTCTCCAAAAGCTCATTTTTCTCCCCGTTAGGATTTAGAATTTTTATGCGATCTTTATGAACATAGAAAGATAAATGAAAAATTATCAGAAGTTTAAAAAATTACAAATTAAAAATTTGCAAATCATCTATAGTATTTGACATCTCAAACGATTGGTTTAGCATTTTTTGATAAGGATATATATCTAACAATACAAAGACTAATATGGCTCAAGTATTAAGAACTAATATTGATAATATAAATATAAATTAAGACGAAGATTGTGATAGTATGAAGAAACATTTAAACTTCATGTTAAACCAATGAAGTTCCGACTATTTTATCTAAAAATATGGAAGAATTTATTTCCCGTGAAACTCAGAATTTTTTTAAACAATTAAATATAAATTTGAGTTTTATTGAATCACTACCATCTTCCTGATAAAATAATTTAGAATAAGGATATGAAATAGTTGTAATTTAAAAGTGGTAAATGATACTGCAAAATAAACTATCAAATTAATTAACTTTAAGTTGTCACACAGTACCAAAAACAATTTTCAAATAGTAATAAAAGCACTTTAATGGAATAATTTTTTTATACCTAATAAATATTAAACAATAATCATATTATAATAGAATTATTGAATTTGTTTTTTTATCAATTTATTATATAGATATTAACTAAAAACTAAAAAAAACTTGATGTTTTGAAGAAAAACATGATTTTGAACTTTAAGGGCTTTGAAGCACAGGTTAAACTTAATCAATCAACACAAAATTTTATATACATTATTCTTATACATATTGGAACTAAATTACATACGGGAACAAAAATACCTATATAACTAAAGACTTCTTTATAATATATTTGTTTTTATTATTAAAATATGTATAAATTAAATTATTTTTGGTAGAATGGCATATTTCAAAAGTTTCCTGCGGAGCATCTATTAGTAATACATTGGCTTTATCCAGAGAAGGATATGTCTTTTCATTTGAATATAGAAACGCTGATAGAGGTTTGTTTTTTTTAACCATGTCTGCATTAAATAATCTCTTTTCATAATATATTATATATTTTTAATTAGGTTGTGATGATAAATCTTTAAACGTAATACCAAGCATGATTGTTTTTGATTATGAGATTGTATCAATATACTGTCGCAATGAAGTAAATGCTGTTATTGATTGTGTTAACAATGTATTTACTTGGGGAAGAGGTAATAATAATATGTTGGGCCACAATAACTCATTTCGTGTTAATCGGCCGAAGGAAGTCAAATTTTTAAGTGGTAAATTTGTAGTTATTTATATATAATTTGAATATATCTATTTATACAAATGTAACTTTTTATATTTATTATATTATTTAATTATTTTTAAATAGGAAAACAAGTTACATCTCTTTCACTGGCAGATGATTACATACTAGCATTAACTGTAACAGGTCAAGTTTATTGTTGGGGACAATTAGATAATGAAAATACCACAGAATGTAGACCCGTTAAATGTTTAATAAATAGACAAGTAAAAAAAGTAGCTTGTAGCCCAAATCAAGTAAATATAAATAAAATATTTAGTTTCAAGCTTAAAAAAATATCAATATTTTGATTTTATTTTGTCTGCTGTAATTTATGCTTGTTAACTTAAATAATAATAATAATTATTATTTTTAATTTATTTACTGGCTTATTAATTTTATTACCCATTTTAGATTCTGAGCGAAGCAAGGAAGCTATTGGTTTTACAATGATTTATTTTTGTTTTGTATATAATATATTATTATTCAGGTAGAAGGAGTTGAGTAGGAGTTTTAAAATAAAAAGTTTTTTGATGGTAAATTTGTTCTAGTAAATTAGTTTCTAGTTTCTAGTTTTAGGTATTTTAAAGAGGTCATTTTTTTTGATTAAGTTTCTTTAAGCATAAAGAAAATCTACTTTTTATATATGTATGCAGCAGGTAGTATTTTATAAATGCAGAGGAAATAACAAAATAACAAATTAATAATTGTTCTAGTAACTGACTTTTTATTTATCTATGTTTTGGTAAAGTCAAAGGTAATATTTTTTTAAATAATATTAATTAGTATACTGAACTTTGCTCAGAATCGTTTTTAAAATGCAATGATTTATCTTTGGGTCTAGAACATTTCTGCGCGGCATTTTTTTAATGCAATTTGTAATTTTAAAATAAAACATATATTACAAAATATAATAATATAGGTATATAATGAAATAAATATATCATAACAAGTATTGTTTTTATTAATTTTTTCAAATTGTATGTAATAATATTATTTATTGTATTGGGTACAGTCGTACAATAACATTAAAGTATTTAGGTTTAATTTTTAATAGGGTAGGTATATAAAAAAAAAAAAACAAATTATTTTCATGCAATTTCATACTAATATTGTATTCACTTACTATTTTATATAATCTAGGTTTATTTAAAAAAAATATTATTGTACGACTATACCCAATACAATAAATAATAATTATTACATACAATTTAAAAAAATTAATAAAAATTATACTTGTTATGATATATTGGTTTTATTATAATATATATTATTATTGTTTGTAATATATATTTTATTTTAAAATTACAAATCACATGAAAATAAATGCTGCACTGAAATGGCCAGCACCAAAATATCTCCATGCCGAAATGTCCGATTCCCTTTGCATTTAAATCTAAAATAATTATATGCTATCCGGTATGATGACCAGAGGGATGATGGATAAACTTCTACCATTTATATCTGGACAGCTTTTTTAATTTAAAAAGAATTAAATTGACGAATAAAAATATTGAAATATGATATTTTTATTTATCTATTTTATACTTTTATTAATCTTTAACAATTAATTTACATTTTTTGTTTATTTTTAAGTGTTTTGCTTGGTATGATTGTAAAGAATTTAATGTTGGAACATCTACACCATTTGTAACAGATTTACAAATTCAAACATTAAATTATTTAGAACAACTTTTATCAAATGAATTTAAAGAGTATAAAACATATATTGATTGGCCACCTTCTCAACAACAAGAATGTGTATTGATATCAGTATTGCATTTACTTACTTTACAGGTAAATTTAAAAATCTATAAATATAACAAAATTATTTTTCATTATTATTTCTGATAATAGTTTCATTCAATGATTAACAATAATGTGAGTGTTGACACTGTTGGACTTATTGGAAATTCAAAACTATTATTAAGTATACGTCAGAAAATTACTGATTTAGTATCAAATACAAAAGTTATCAATACTATTAAATTAGCCGCTCAAAAGGCTTTAGAAATTGGATGGCTTATATTATTTCAAACCCCAAATGAAAGAGCTAATATGTTATGTACTATATTACAACCTTTGACTTCACCAAATGGTATGCATTATTTTAAATAATATTTAATATATATATATATATATATATATTATTTTATTACCTATTAAGGAAAAAATCTACTTTATCATAGAACACTTTTTTGTATTTGCATTTGCATTTGCATTTTTATTTTTATTTTTATTTATTTTTGCTCCCATTTTTAAAAATTGGAAAATACAATTTATTGTAGAATCAAGCTGTTAAAAAGTTATAGCCATTTTAAAATGGTTAATTTTGCATAGATTACATATATAAATCCATATGCATAGTTTATTAGAATATTACCAGTCACAAATAGTACGAGTTTCGAGTTTATACCTTTGTAATGATACTTTGATGATTCTTTACTTTAGATGACATCAATTACGCATTTAAATTCTCTATGCAACATTAAATCTGTTGGTACTGATGACATACAAAGTGACTTCTCGTTTAAGTTGAGAGATGTGGTTTCCTCTTTCTTTTATTTCAGAAATCCCTAGACTCTGGTGTGTTACTCACTGTTGTTTAAAAAATTGGTACCATTGCTTCTATCCTTAAATTTGGTGATCCAAAAATTTTCTGTAACTATCATTATATTACCATTTTCTCGCATTTCCCTAAATCTTTTGAAATTATCATTCTTAAGAGGATGACACACATCTTCTTTTTAAGAGATTCTGTATAGGACAATTTTATAAAATTTTAAGAAACATAAAAATCCAAAAATTAAAGTAATTAAAAGTATGTCTGTGTCAGTACCATTTTTAGTTGTATAATTGTGATATTAAATCATGTATTATGCGAACATAAAACACCGGAGTTACAATCAAAATATAGATACCAAATTTTATTATTAAATAGAAGAGGATCTAATATATTATGACTTGGTGTTTTTATTTTTTTTTCAATTTTGTATTATAAATGTCTAAAAAATATAAAACTATGAAAGTTACAGTTAATGATTTAATTAAAAATTTTTTTATAAAAAAAAATAAAAATGTTGCATCACAGAAATTTAGTTCTTCTTTATGTGAGATAAAAATTGTTGTAATCAATGCTATTCCAATGGTTTATTATACAGATGGAATTATGTGCATCATTTATGTGAAATCGGCCATTCAAATGGCTATAACTTTCTAAGCTTGTTCTTGCAATTTTATTTTTAAATATTCGGTGTCCTAAGTAAAAGTATTATTGATTATGGACGAAAAAAAAGAAAAAAAGGTGTTTGGTAAAGTATATTTATTATATAAGCTATTGTACGACCGTTATCGGCATCGCGGCTGCCTGTTATCTATAATAACTCTAAGAATGATGTTTTGACTGATAAATTTTTCGTTTTGCTGTCAGTTGCTTTTTGTTATTCCATGTCATTTTATGAAAGATAAAAATAAAAATATAATATATCTATATATACTATTTATAACTCAAGAACGGCTGAACCGATTTGGCTGAAAATTGGTGAGGAGGTAGCTTAGAATCAGGAGACGAACAAAGGATACTTTTTATTATGAAAATATTTTTATTTATATATTTATATATATGCTTTTTTATTTTTTTCTTATTATTTTTTTTTCATGATAAAATGTATCTTATGTCCGTCTACTGGTTCTAAGCTACTTCCCCACCAATTTTCAGCCAAATCGATTCAGCCGTTCTTGAGTTATAAATAGTGTAACTAACACTACTTTCTTTTATATATATAATAGAAGATATATATATACATTGTTATAAGTTTATTACCTATATATTTTTCATAAATTTTAAATTTTACTACACTATCATTGTTTAAAGTTATTATCTTGATTTAGATGAATCCCAATCAATAAGTGGTAATCAAGAATTTATGATAAATCTCATTACAAATAGTTTATTAGGAGATAATATATTACAGACATTTTTACAAAGAGCTATTGAACGTAAGTCTTTAACTTAAAACATACTATGTAAAATGTATATGTATATAAAAATTAAAATATGTTTAATAATATGGTTTAATGAAGTTTGTTCCAGCTAGTTTACAATCAAAATTTAAGTCTTATTGTGTTCCAATAACTGAGAATTAAATTTGTATTTTGCTAATAAATTATACTCTTTTAAAATGAGACAAGCATTTGGTATGCCTGCCCAGCAGATGTAGCTTATAATGGCTGTTTAACCTAAATTATATCATACAAGTAGAATTGTGCTACACATTTCTGTTATGTTTATATAGGTTAGATGTATAAATAGATAAATATATAGTTTATGAACAAATCACTAGTCTCTTTTACACAAGATGTTATATCTAATATTTCAGTACTAAGAAAGGACGTTGCAAGGAAAGAGGGTTGAAACAATGATCGATGTTAAAAAATTAGAAACTAATAAAATTAATTTTTATACTCTTAAGTCATTTCATCTAAGATAAAGTATAGTTATAAAATTATTAGCAAAACACGAATGTATTCAATTCTCAACTCCTAGTTATTATATGTGTAGCATAATTTTTAATTGTAAACTAGTTCAACTATTCTATTTAAATAAACCTATTTTCAAAATTATTTTATTTATTATTTTTTTAAGAGGAACACATTCAAACTTTTGAAATTCCCAAACAAAATTTTGATGGAACAAATATATCTTTATGCTTTATAGTATCTCAGTTACTCAAGTAAGTAAATATAAAAATTATTAGAAGATATTAATTAGGCTTAAATGCACTTAGCCACCACGTTCTTTTATGAATTTATAGCTGTAACTATTCTAAAATTATTTAGCTAAATTAATTATTTTATTAAATCATTTTAAAAGATTTTTATTTCATCCATTACCTACCTTAAATACTTAATTAAAAAAAAAAAAAACTTGAGTTTTTGTAAATAATATAGAAACTAAATTTGATAAATTAAGGCATGCCACATATAAAATCGGAATAAATAACCAATTTTTATACCACCTCAAGGAAAACTAAATCTGTGATGTAGTATTTTTATTTATTTTTATAGAATTATTTTAAATTAAGAGGATGTAGTACTTGACTCAGTTGTCTTGTGAGACATATGCATGACATAGTAAAATCGGGTTTTGTATTTCCAATTTCATGAACAATTAGTTGCTTTTAAAATATGGTGACCTATTATCATAATTAATAAAGAGAACATAATCTATGACATGTAGGAATTATATTTTCAATAAATTAAATTTTAAATAAAATATTTAAAATCACCAACTATTCAAGAAATTGGAAATACAAAACCTAATTTTACTATGGTACACATGTGTTAGACAAAGACAACTTTGATCTTTGTACCAGGTACTACGTCTCCTTAAGTAATTAACTGTTTAACTTTCACGGCTTGTCTTTTATTGTAAAAAAATTCATGAGTAAAAACATAGAAGATATAATAACAAATTCAGACCTGTTTTCAAAATTAAACTGAATAAGTTTAACACTATTAATTTATGGAAATTCCAAGACCAATTTAGCGCTTGAAAAATCCACTATCAAAGACCCTTGTATATACATTTGGAAAACAATTTGGAAATTCTTTATTTTAGTATGTTTACTTATTATTTTTGAAAATATCAAGTTTTATATTATATTAAAAAAAAATTTTAAACACCTTTTTTTTACAAAAATATATATTATATTGAAATTTGTGATAAAGTGCATTTGCTTCTAATTAATTTTGAAATGTGTACAAATTATTAATTGTTAATTAATTATTATGTATAATGTAAAAATTATTATTTAGTAATTACTTCACAAGTCTTTCAATGCAAATTCATACAGTAAAGGTACCATCAAACAATTTTAATCAATCACCTAGTTTAAAGTTTATAATGACTTTTCAAAGGCTTTTAATACTGTCAATATATCGCCCAAAAAAAAATAAAGATGATAAATGCCATGGGGAATCAGGTAATTTACTTGTTATTAAAATGCCTTTTGTTTTTATTTTACCTTTTTTTTTTTTATATATGGTGTAAAGACTTCAACAACAAAAGTTATTTACTACTTTAAATTAGGAAAAGAGAAAAAAAATAACAATAACATTGTTTTATCTTTAGATTATATTTAGTTATTTACAGTTTCTTTAATATATTAATTATGTAAAAGAATTTACAAATTGCTTTAGAGCTCTCTTTATTGAGGGCTTAATGTATTGAAGTGAGATTATTGAGAACTTTGTGTACTTAAGTATACTTTGGATAGTTGATAATTATGTGATGAATTGATAGATTGACTCTGTATAAGATGCAAATTGGTTTCGGTTCTTTGCTGATAATATTGGAATATATTAGGTAGGAATGTCCTATTCTTGCTTGGATGATAATTACTTCCTCTCTTCTGGTAATATTAGAGGGATATTTACATTTTTTAATGTTTGGTTTTACATTTCTAAGCTTATTTGGTTAGTGTGTGCTATTCCAATTGTTCTGCCAAGTATCCATTATTTTGTTTTTAATATTGTTAATTGCCTTAGATGCTATGATTCTATTTATTTTAACAGAAAATTGGGAAGTTGTGTGCTACTACTAATTCCAACAGTCCAGTACGATGCATACTACAATAACAATTTTGAAAACGTATATAGATTTTTTATTACTTACTCAAGGGAATGATCGATCAGGCTACATTTTTCATTTTCATATTTTATACTATAATTAAAACTATTTAAAGTTTCCAAAATGTTGAACATTAATATCTAATTAAATTAAAACAATTTATAAAAAGGCTTTGATCATTCCTTTGTAAATGTTATGGAAAATTTAAATATTTTTTAAAAATTTAATTTTACATATTTATCATTCAATTAGAATCATCTATTAAAGTAAAAATATACATTTTTTTTTCGTGATTACAAAATAAATAGCTGACATGTGCACACGGGTGCGTGTAATGGCTCTTCGTATACTTTTGATATAGGTTACTAACACTAATAATCATGTACGCCACACACAAGCACAAAATCGTACAAAAAAAGTATAATAAATTGCCCAAGTAATATTCCTTACAATTGTGTAGTGAAGGCCCCTTAATATTAATTCAGAAAGTAAATGTACTTAATTATCAGGTTTTTATGTATAACCATTGATCCATTGATTATATATATATATATAATCAATAGTATAACCTATTATAGATATGAGGGTTATGACATGTTACACAATTTAAAATGTAATATGTATTATACAAAAATGCATATATTATATGGTGATTAGAATAAAATAGAGTGCATAGGAGTTATGTATTTGAATAAAGGAATGAGGCTGGAGAAAGAATATTTGTCAGCGTATGAATTAGTGATTGAGAATATTTTATTATTATATAATAATTATATATAGGTACTATATATTATTATATGATATTACAATATACTTATTGGAAGATAGAAGAGCATTATATAATGTATAAGAGTGGAGGGAACAAGTCACAAATGTATTATTTTATGTGGAGGAGAGAGAGTTTAGAAAAGTGTAAGGACTGTAAGGTAATCACGTAGGTTAATGGTTATGGAGATTTAGTGTATGAAAAATGTGCATAAAAAAAAAATGTAGGTAAAGAACCGAGGATTAGGTGGTGAAAATGAAAAAGTATTTATAAAGAAGCTTAATGAGACTGGAGTATGGGACATGGAGGGAATATAAACAAAATATAGAAAAAAATAGTAAAGAGTGTTAAGAGAGAGGATAGAGCTAATTAAGTTATTGATGAAAGTAGGGGTAGTATGCCAGAGGATAAGCAAATATGGTGGTGGTCTAAAGAAGTAAAAGAGATAATATCAAAGAACAAAACAATAGTTTAAGAAATGGCAAAAAACCAGTCAGAGGAATGGCAGCCAAATGTACAGAGAATAAAGCCACGGCCACACAGTGATATTTGCTATCATAAGAGTTACTGTCCTGTTGGTATCATCATGTGAACAGGACAATAGGAAAAATGGTCTACAAGCTGTGGCTAAGGAAATAGAAAAATAATCCTGAGATTTTAAAAATGTATGGTGTATAAAAGATGAAAAATGTAAGGTGTTAACAGAAGGCAGATAGGTGATAAACAGAAAGAATTATCGTATGAAGAATTTTCGTAGATTGAGTTGAGTATAATTTGGGTATGTTGGAGGATTGAGTAAGAGAAGAAGAAGTGTAGAGTGCTGTAATGAAGATGAGTGGTAGATGTAATAGGGGAGGTTGAGAAGTTAAAGTATTTAGGATTTGTTCTATAGAAGAATAGTGGTTTTAAAGAAGATATGAAACATAGAATTAAGTGTGGGTAGATGAAGTGGAGAGAAGCGTTTGGTATTTTGTGCAAATCCCAATTATGTTAAAAAGTAAATATTATAAGACAGTAGTGAGGCTTACAATGATGTACGAATCGGAGTGTTGGGCAGTACATAGGAAGATAGAACAGATTATGAGTATGACAGAAATGAGAATGTTAAGATGGAAAGATACAGATGCAGTAAAAATAGTAAAGGGAATCTATAAAATTAGGTGAGGAGGGGATGTAATAAAGAGTAATATAAGGTCGGTGCGTGTAACTGTATGTAAGGAGGATATATGAGTAATCGAGTTTTGTAGAAATTGAGGATTAAAATGGCCAACCCAAAATAATTGAGTGATAGGGTGAAGGAGATGAAGAAGAAGAAGATATAATCTACAAGATGATTTTTTTTATCTTGGAGAGTGTAAATAATTTTGTGAAATTTTTTCAGAAAGTTATTTGTATGCTAATTCTATATTTTTACATAATTCAAATTTCTTATCCTCTTAAAATTATTAATGTAATTTTTTTACATAAAAATATAATATTTTAATTGCTTAAAATTAAATTTAAAAAGTATATTTACAGACGAATGTTGTTTGAAAAATTATGTAGCAAATATTAAATAAATCACTCAGTAAAATATCAGGCTTAATAAATGTGAATACAATCATTAGTAAATCAGAATGTTAGGGCTAAAGAGGGAAGTATAGATTATCTCGTTATATTTACAAGTTTCTGCAACATTTACCCACTAAAAAATTTACGACTACATCATTGAATATTAGTATAACATAAGTTAAAATAAAAAAATAACTCTTGCAGCACGAGTACATAATATGATATATAATATAATACATCATACATGAAAATCTCATAATTAAAAAGAATAAAAACTATGCGAAATGATATGTTGTCTTCCTTCTTAAAACTGATAATAGTGTGTATAGCCATAAAAGCAAAACAATATTTTTAACAATTTTAATATTTTATTTTTACTGATATTTAAAATTATTGAAAGTAATGTCATTATACTTTTATACTTTTATATTTAGATAACGAAAAAGTAATATTTTTATTTGTTACTAGTAACGTAACATACCCTACAATGGAATTTACACTTGTTAATTTTATAAATCTAATGAATAGTTCCCTAATAATAAGCATTTGAATTTAAGGGAACCATGCTGGCTACTTATTAAGGAACATTATATGGACAATTTAAATCACATATGTTCTTCAGCCATATAATTTATACATACATATATATATTTCATATAACTCTCATCACCAAATCTTTATTTGTATTTATATTATATTATATATTAAAATTTTAAATCTCATAAATTAATTACCTACATATTTTAATTAAAACATTTATATTTATGTATTTATTTTGAATATTCAATGCCTCAAGGGATTACAGTACAGACTATATTTGAAAATACTTACAAACCAAGAAATAATATTTATATATAAAATAGATAAATTTTCAATTTATGAATAATATATGAAGGTGTGTTAAAAAATAAATCTATATTTTTAATATTGTTTATCATACAATAAACATGATCGAAAGTTGCATGAAAATTACTTTTAAAAATAATGTGATATCTTGAATTATACAAGGGAATAGTAGTATTAATAGTAGTAATAATAGTATAGTAGGTATCTTTGAGAGTAAATCAGAAGTATCAATAAGACCATTAAATAATTTAAAAATAAAAGTGATATCAATAGTGTCTTGCAGTTAAAGATTTTAAATATACTGAGTTATAAAATATACTATATATAGATACTATCTTAATTTGATCATTATTAAAATATTAATTTAAAAACAATAAGTATTAATTATCTCTTATTCATATATATTATAGATTTATATGATAAAGGTGCTGAAATTTTGCTTTCGAAATATTTAAGTCATTTTGTTAAACGAGCTTGTCAAGCTGTTAAATTGGCTAATCATGTAGCATCTCGAAGTTCTAAACATCATCAAATTATTATAAAAATTATAAATGTAACTGGATTTGGTATGTTATTTTATATTAAATTACATTTTTAGTATTCTGTTTTTAACATTAATTCATTTTTAGACAAATTATTTATGGAACTTTTAATAAGTTTAATTATGGTCCATCAAAAACTTCCTTTGTTTTTACGACATATCAATTGGTTTAATCTTTTCATACCTCTACTTAATGCTTTGGATGCATTCAATTTGATGACCCCAAATTTAGAACGTGAAGAAGATGATAATTTGTCCTGGCCTGGATTTTCTAGTAAATATTTAAAACTAATTATAATATTAAGTTTTTATTGTTTTTAATGATCTCTTAAAATAAATGTGTTCATTGGAAATTAACAGGTTATACTTGTAATACTTGGTACAAAAATGTTGAAGATGTTATGCTGATTCGTAAAGCTGATTTAGAAAATCATAATAGAAATGGTGGACACTGGGTAGTGTTTAATAAAAAAGTCTATGATGTACAAGAAACTAGGTATTTGCATAATTTTTATATATTATTATATTTATTATATTTATAAAAAAATATATTTTCAACAATATTTAGATCTAGTGAAATGAATTATTCATTTGTTACTATGGTACATTCCCCATCTATTTATGAACATGTATTAACTGAAATGCCTGAAGAAACTTTACAGTCTTGTTTTGTTGGAAATTATTTGGATCCAGATGAGGATATAGTTGAAGTCAGTAATAAATATTCATTCTAGTTTTGTTATAATAATTAATTCAATATTATCTTTAGCCTATTGAATCAAATATGACAGAACCACTGCTTTTAGACATTCATCGAACTCTTGGTTACTTGTTAGGACTTCATGCACATTGGCTAACTACTTTGTCTCGATCTCATAACTATCAACGTTTTCAAATTTGGTCTCCTTTATTATGTGCTGGTATAGATGATAATATAAATAATAACTATGTAAGTAAATATTAATAATACATCAATATTTGTATTAAATATTATTTTTTTAATTAGGATGAACGTGCAAAAATGTTAATATTAACATATAAGGAAAGTTGTAAATCAGTTGATAGCCATATACAATATGCAACTGATCACCCCGTTGAAGAAGTTATTCTAAATGTAGCTAGAGTGCTTGTAAAACATTTAAATTTAAATAAAATTGAGATCAATGAAAAAGGTAAATTGTACTAATATATCTATATATATAGAGTATTTTTTTTCAATATAAAACACTCATAAATAAAGTATTAATATGGGAAATTTTATTTTCGGAAACTTAACTATGCTATTTCCATAAATATTTTATTAATCGCATAATTTTTTTTATCCTTTTTGATAATTATTAAGTATCAACTTTTAGTTTTTTAATTACAAATATATATTTAATTTTACAGATAAATCAGTACCATTTGATATAGTTTTTAAACTGTTAGGTCAAGTTAAAATTGAAATTCTAAAAAGAAAACAAGATATGAATTTAAATTATAAAGAAACATGTTCACCTATTTTAGAAAGATGCAGGTTTGTTAATTATTATTTTTATACATTTTTACATCTTATAATCTTTATAATTATTAAGGTTTTTACTCAACGAGCTATGCCCAGTTCTATCTTCCAAAATAGCAGCAGCTCAAAAATTACCTATTATAAAAGTTGAATCTCGATGGAAAACTGTGATTAACTCTGTTGTTTCAAGTATAAAAACAAAGAAAAATGTTAGAAATCATAAAGCTCGAAATCAACATCTTCCATTGCAAAATATTTCTAATGATGAAGTAAGTAATTAATATAATATTTTATAATAGTATTTGCTAAAAATAAATAACAATATTTGAAATGTGTTAATATTTTTCAAAGGAAGACATTAAAAGATTAGATTTAATGCCCAATATGTCCAATTTAAAATATGTACCAGAGACAGAATATAAAAAAGGTATTATTTATAATAAATTTTTATAGTTTTATATTGAGATTTTATTAAATTAAGTATATTTTAAGGTGTTACTGAGCAAATAAAAGATACAAATAGTAGAGTATTAATTACTAATAAGCATAATCGCATGGACATCTGTAAAATAATTTCAACTTTTATATTATCAAATGTTGACATTCGTGAATTGAGAAATTTATTGCACTCAGAAGTAAGTAACTATATAAATTTATAAATTAATTAATATATATTAATATTCACTAAATATATATTTATACATATACATTTTCTGGAATTAGGCGATTAGATGTAATGTAATGCAAAGTGGTTATGAACTTATTTATAAATTATTTAAAAATCCTACATCAATAAGTTCTGTAAAATACAGTATTATATCTGGTTGGTTATCTGCATTACCAAATAGTCCTACATCAAGGTAATTTTATTTTATTTTTAAATTGAAAACTCTGGAAAAAGGTTAAATAATATGCTCCAAAAATAATTGAATCAGTCTTGTTGGCTCTACTACTAAACTATTCAGTGAACATACTTTATCAATTTAATTGTTACTAATTTCTGAGTTTTTAACTGATTGCCAATCATGTTTTCAAGCTAGTTTGATGAATCTAGATAAATAATATGTTATTGAGAACAGTGTACACATACATGTTGACTTGCACATTTATTAATACAGTATCCGGTCAGGTTATCCATGCCCAAATATGTTACAATGTGTGTCAATACTAGATTCATATCAAAGAAAATAAAATTATTATATTATTATTTTATGCAACAATGTTATATTTTTTGCCTTTTAATATCTTTCTTCTTGCAAACTTTTAATTAGTTAAGTAAACCTTATATTTAGTACCTATTTACTAGGTACTTAGAACCTAACTATGTGTAATGTTGTTTATAAAAAAGAAATAAAATACATTAATAAATAATTATATGGACATGCATTTATTTATAATTTTAAATTTAACTTTATAATAAAAGTCGATAAATACAATTATTTTTTAAAAAAAACATCTATGGTATTTATTATACGGAAGTTATCCAGGAAAATATATAGCTTTTTGGTTTAAAACTTCCAATGACTAAAAAGTAAAAAGTAAAAACTTCATAAAACATAAATACCAACTTATAAACTTAAAGACTAATAGTGTGTGTATAATTATTTAGGTATGGGCAGTATGACTGGATATCTCATTAAAATATTAAGTACAATTTTACACATTAAGTCTACGTGCATGCATACTCTATGCCCGATAACATATTATTTACATGAAGTCCAGCAAAGTAGACACAGTAATATTTTTAATTTAATTTTATATTACTGTTTTAGAAATAATAATGAAGTTGAATTTGTATCAGTAACTCACAAACTTAAGCTTTTAATAGCTAAATGTGATTTCATAAAATGTGCTTTAGAACAAATTAAATTACTTGATTCTCAAATAGGAGAAATTCAGAAATCAATGGGGATTCGTGATAAAATAGTAAATATCAAAAAAATGACTTGGTGCAGGTAAATTTATGTTATAATAATAATTTAGCTAAAATTAATGCTTTGATATATATATATATATATATTTAGATTTGCAATTGCCACATTTGGATCAATAACACAAATTTTAAATGAAAAAGAATGTAGTCTGTTGATTAATTCTAACATATTGTCGGCTATTAACTCCATTATAAATGCATTAGATCTTGCTGCAAAACGACCTATTGAAAAAATAAATACAAAGCAGATTATATATGAAGAAGACTTAAATAAGATTAAGTGTTTACGAGGAGCAGATATCATGCCCTACTTAAAACTAGGCACTAGGGTTATTCGGGGTGAAGATTGGAAATGGGACAGTCAAGTATTTATCAGTATACATTGTATTAATAATATTTATATGTTATTAATTTATTGGATATTTATAGGATGGTTCACCTCCCGGTGAAGGTCAAATTGTTAGTAAAGTAGGTGATGATGGTTGGATTAGAGTACTATGGGACCATGGAGTTTCTAATTCATATAGAATGGGTAAAGAAGGAAAATATGATCTAAAACTAGCACCTGGCCTGGATGCTGGAGATGAAGAAGACTCTGATTGTAATGTTTCTTGCACAAATAATGGTGGTAATATTTTCATTTTATTTATTATTATTTAAAAATAAACTTAATAAATTAATTTATAGAAATACATGAAAATTCAACAGAAAATCCATTTGATATACTCAAATGTGTAATGATTAAATTTCTTAACTGCATTGCATTATCAAGTGCTGTTAATTCAATTAAAAACGAAAATTCAATTCAAATTCTTTCAAAATATTATTATAACACATTCGAGGTATAACATATTATTATTATTTTTTTTTTTATCTATGTATGTATATTTATATAGCTTATGTAATTATTATTTATTATTAGAAGGGTTGGTTAAATTCTAATGTTTCAAATGTCATACTTTTTCATTCTGAATGGATCAACATTTCTCTATTAAAAATAATTTCAAAAATATCTGATGAATATAAACAGCAATTTGCCTGTAAACAGTGGATTAACATGCTTTTATCAATTATTTCTCACTCACCAACAGTATCTTCCACTTTGACTACTCAGGTTTGATTTAAGAAAACTAATTTGTTGATAATAGATACTTAATATTGATTTTTTTTATTTATGTAATAAAATATTTACCTAATTTATTCAAGGTTCAAACCATCCAATTAATCAAAATGTTAATAACATCAGAAATGATAGATGATTCATCGACTATTACATCTATAGTAGAAACTCTTATGGAGGTAATTGGATCATCAGTATTACAAAGTAACTCCAAATATGATGTTATTGGTAAATTAAAAATTTATATAATATATTTTATTCTCAAATGTTTACTAACATAATCTTGTTTATGAAGATGGTAAACCATCAGTGCCTTTAACAGCTTCATGTTTAAACACTATTGCTGAAGAATGTATTCTATTATTACGTACATTATATAACAATAAAAGTACTGAACAAAAAATTATCACAGATTTACCATCTTATTTTGATTCTCTAATAGTTTTGAATTTAATATCAGCAACTGATTATTTGTCAAATCCCATGCTTGAGAAAAATGTATTTGTAAGTAAAAATATTTATTTTAACCAATACTTGAAATTATACTTAGTAATTTTTCAGAAATTACAAGGTTTATCTTATAGTGCAATGGCATCATTAATGGTTATTGGAGGTTTTGACAATCGACCTAGAATTGGAGGAAATGTATTAGTTAAAGGAGAAACTCAAGGTTTGTTGGTTTAAAAATATTGATTGTTTATAACAGTAAAACATTTTTGAGTAGGTACCTACTATTTGAGATTAGTATATTTTTTTGTGTTAAACTATTATTATTAAGTATAAATAAATATACACTATACTCCGGCTACGTCATAGACGATTTTTCATTAAATAATAATTTAATGAATTTTCTAATAAATCAATTAAAAAATAAACTGTGTAAAACAAAAAAAATAACGACTTATTATTATTGTTATTTTTTTGTTATAAATTCATATGATATTATAATAAGAGTCTTATTATTACTAACATTGTTTAAATTAAACTATGTGGGTTACCTATTGTTAATTTTGTTGTTCTTTTATTGTTTTAATAGATAATTCCTTAAATTATTAATTTAGTGATGTACAATTAATTTTTAAGAATTTCAGATGCCAGTATAATCTTGTTACGCAACATGTTACATGTTGATTGCGCCAAAAAATCACAAAGATTGAATGATTAATTATTAAGGTTTTAGGAGTTGAAAAATCTCGTTATGTATTTAGTTTTCCAATAAATTAAAAATTAATTGAGATAGCTACCATAAGTGCCCTTATTAGTCCCACATTTCTAAAACATAAAACAAGATTTTGATCACACTAATATGAGATCATAATCAAAGTTTGTGCGTTAAACTCTGAAACACCTTGTATAATCAAATATAAATTCATTTTTGTACCAGCGAACTTAAATTTTTTTTATTTTGAATATTAAAAATATATATATTTTATAAATGTTCTATTCTTTACAATTTTCACTTAATTTCCGATTCTACCATTTACTCATGGCTTCTCTGAATTAGGTAGTCTGACCTATGATTTTTTTATTTTTGATAATTATAAGTACTTGGTTCAAATTATATTACAATTTGTTATATTTTTGAATCACAAAAATGTGAGTTTATAAATTATTTTTCGGGTATTTAGTGAGTGCTATTTAAAATTTTTTGTATATGTAGTTCTTACAATTATATAAACTTAAATGTATTTAAATGTATTTATTATAGATGGAATTTTGAACATACAATCTAAAATAGAAATACACATCTATTTTAAACAGTTTCTTTCATATAACATTTTATTATAAACATTTAATATTATATTATACATTTTTCCACATATACCTAATAATAGTTTTATATTTAATAATATTTGTTGTAATGATAAGTATATACTACTTGTTACCTAAGTCCTATATCTTAATAAATTATTATATTTAATTAAAGCTACTGTAATGAGCATTGAAAAAAAAGGAAAACTTAAAGTACTCATACATGACACTGGAAAATCAGAAAGTTTTTTCATCAAAGATATAGAGCATATTCCTAGTTGTACAATTTCTATGGACTTTATAACAGAACCCATGATTGATACATGGACAACAATGTTTACTGCAGTCATTACTAATCAAAATTTTAAGACTGTTACAGGTAGAGGATAATAAATAATTAACTATGTTCAATTTAAATTTAAATTTGTTTTTTTTTTGTTGTTGTTTATCTTTAGGAGGGTCTGTTAATGAATCTCTCCTTTGCTATCAGAAAGCATTATTAGCTGGCATAAAAGTTGTTAGTGCTCTATTGCAAGATCGGGTATTACTTCGTAAAATACTTACAAAATTAATAATGAGTGATGGGAAATCAAAAAATTTATTCCAATTAATATTATCAAAGGCTGTTCAGCCCTCTCCTATAAAACCAGAGTACTCAAAAAAAGAATTGGAAGAAGCAGCTATAAATTTAACTCAATATTTAACAGTTGACATTCAATATAGCACTGTGCGACATTTTAAATGGTCGAAATATTTTTCAAAAAGTACTTTAAATATGTTATTGGCTCAATTATCTAATATGGGTTTCAATAAACAATGTGTATTTAGTGCTATTGAAGCACACGGTTATACGTCTTTAGATGCATTAATATCAATATTAATGGAAGGAAAAACTGAATGTTTATCTGATGTCACTGACACTTTATCATCATATGAAGACTTTTCAGATAGAGATGAATCTTCAGTAACAGAAGAATGCCCTGAAAACGTAAGTATTTATTTTGTCTTCATATTAAATTGTATTTAAATATTATTTGTTTATTTAACAGCCTGTTAATGATGAAAAAGTAATATTTAAAAGACGAAACGATTTTGACAGTGCTGATGATTATGCAATGTATGTAAAATGTGCTGTTGATGTAGGCATGATTGTACACTGTTGTAGAGAATATGAAAGAGTTAGTATTGGATGTGAAGGTAAAGTTCTTAAAATTATGAGAGATGGAGGATTACATGATCTCAATGTTAAGGTATGAAATCGTAGGAATAAATAGTAGGTATATAATATATAATAAAAGAAAATTCATTTTTAGGTGGAATGGAAGTCTATAGGCATTGTATATTGGGTACGATATATTCATATAGAATTAATTGATTATGGTACTTCATCCTATGAATGTGATTCTATAGACAACAATAAACTTATTGAGAAAATTAAATTATCTAAAGAATCTAATGAAGGTCAGTATTAAAAATTTTTTAATGTATTTACATAAATGATATTTAATGATTAACTTTTTTTAGATAAAAATTTTATAATACTATCTAATCATCCAAATAAAGAACAAATTTCTGAATTTATTACAAAATGTACATCTACCGCAGAAGAAAATTTACTTCCCAACTTATTTGACTGGAAATCAGATGGTCGTTGGATTAGTGAAAATCCTAAAGGAATTGTAAGAATTAAATAATTAAATAATTAAATTTACTTTACTTTTCACTTTACTGATACAGTTATTACTATTAAATTTTCTTCTAGCATTGGATAAAATTGGAGTTACAGCCAAATGTAGCAATTCGTTCTTTGCTAATTAAATTGAATGAAGAAAATGATAACTGTAAACCATTATTTGTAATTGTAAATGCTGGAATCAGTTTTAATATGATGGAAGAAGTCAATCGTGTTATTGTAAATTCTTTAGACCGAACTTTACAACTTTTACATTCATTAAATAAGGTATTATGAAATATTAGTGAATAGTAAGTTACACTTTTAATATTTTGTTAACTCCTTGAAAAAAGATTTTAAAATATAACTAGAAATTTATTCTTAGTTAATTATTTTTCAAGTATTTATCTATTTGCTGGATTTGCTTTTCTTAAGTCGGTCTTAAATGACTTGTGTACTTGGCAATTAGTTGTTAATCATTGTGCTTAACGAGTTGTGTAGGGGATATGACATTACAATTATTTTAATTTGCTCAGTTGCTTTTGGTTTCTTATCTATCGTTGGTAAATGTGGCACGAGTCAAAGGAAATAAAAATCCTGTTCACTTATTGTTAATCATAGAGGGATTATGATGCTTGTCAAGTTTACGATTCGTATGGGACATGCTTTAGTAGCTTTAATTGGGGCTAAGCAAATGTATTTATATATAATTTTATTTATGTTGTATTTCAGTGTCATAAGTGTATTGAAATAACAATGCGTACTAATGAAACAATTTGCGTTATAAATGGATTAAAAATTGATGTGATGTTAATTAATCAAGAATCGGCTTCAAATACATTAATACCTCAATTTGATTCAGTTCAAGTAATTAATAGAAATATCAATAAAAAATCATAAATAATTTTGCTTTTCACAAAATCTATTATACACTTAAGGTGGATTCACACTAGAATTTTTAGTATGTAGTATAATAGCATTAAACAATCAGAGATTGATAGAAATAAAAGTTTGAAAACATAAAATATTGTTAAAAAAAAAATAATAATTATATACTCCTTAATATATTACAAATTTGAAATAATTCAACTTAAAAGCTCTATTGTAATTCTACATTCATTTCTATTATTTTTTTATTTATTTAGGAATTTCCACCTCGACCTGAATTAGAATCCAAAATTAGAGTAGATTCTGAGTATGCTGTGTACGTTTGGGGTTTAAACGATAAAGGACAACTTGGAGGATTAAATGGATCTAAAGTGAAAAGACCAACATTTAACGAAGCACTTACTGCACTTAAACCAATTGAAATGGTTGGGGGTTCAAAATCACTATTTATCGTTTCAAATGAAGGAAAGGTATAAATAAATAAAATAAAATGTTTTCATTATTGTATTCATCACAGACATTAATATAGGTGTTTGTGTGCGGAGATAGTAGTGGTGGTCGACTAGGTATAGCTTTCTGTGGCAAAGTTTGCTCACCACGGCAAATACCTGGTCTTAGTCAATTTGTTATCAAAACTGTAGCTGTTCATTCGGGTGGAAAACATGCAATGGCATTATCACTTGATGGAAAAGTAATAAATCATCAATATTATTTTAATTTATAATAATTATTATCATTTTTGAAGGAATGTTATTATGTACTACTCTTAGTCTTAAAGTTTTTATTTAGAAACACACTAATTTTAATGATCAAAAATTGTAAACATTCTCAGTTTCACTAATATAATAACTATTTGACTAAAACATGCATTTTTTTTTTTTTGTTTTTTGAGGTTTTAGCTGAGGCATTTTTATTTTTTAGATAATTTAATCCAAATTTAAAATAAAATATAACGTTTTTAACACAGTAAATAATATTTTCTTATTATATTTTTTAGATTATTTTCTGTTTTATTTTAAGCTTTTATTGTTTTTTAGATTATAAGAACCTTTTAACTGTTCAGATATTTTGAGATTCTTACCGAAGCAAGAAATGTATTAGTTTTACAATGAAACATTTTTTGTCTATTAAAAATTTCTAGTAGGAATGTTATATATGTTTTGTATGTACCTACTTTTTGGGAAAAAATTGAACCAGAGGAGGCTATAATATATATATATATATATTATATGCATGTTAACGGCTTTAAAACACTTTTTCGCTTACTAAGTACAACTTTTCTCTTAGTTTCAATCACAAATTTTAGATGTCTAAATATACTTATTGAACAATTACTCTATATTCGGTCTTAGTTTAAGTTCTCATATTTTATTTAGTGTAATTATTTATCTTTTATGAAAATTTTTGATCATACTGTGATCAGAAAGCCATAAGTAGTTTTTGAACAAATGTTGTGATTACACAACAATAAAAAGTTGTATAAAGACTATTTTTAGATTACTTTTAAAATGTATTTTAATATTTTTTAATTGTTAAATTTTCATTATTCAAAAAATGTCTTAAAATTTGGCTATACAGAACCTCTTAAAAATGGATGATATAATGTAATAAGTGGTTTTTTTTCTTTTCCCAATTATTTTTTCAAACATAAAAATACCCTCAAAATTTAACTATTTAAAGTACCAGCTAAGTCCAGTTATAAAAAACATTTACCTGAAAAAGTATATAGTAAAAAATTTAAATAAATATATTTAAAGAAAAACACATTCATTTACTTAGTTTGTTATTTAAATATCATATTAGTCAAATATGATTGATTAGTGATTAATAGAGTTTGAATGTTGATATGTTCAAGACTAAAAATTATACTTCTGACTTGTTGCTATGCTTTTTTTATACAACACGAATAACGTGCAGCACAAATGAATCAATTTCAAATATCAATATAAAATTTATACAGCTTATGATTTCATGAAACTGATTACTCATATGAATTATTATTTATATAGGTTTTATCTTGGGGTGATGGTGAAGATGGCAAACTTGGTCATAATGATACACTTACATTAGATACACCAAAAATCATTGAGGCATTACTAGCTAAAAGAGTATTTCATATAGCATGTGGTAGTGCTCACAGTGCAGCAATCACTTCTGATGGAGAACTGTACACATGGGGTCAAGGAAAATATGGTAGATTAGGACATGGTGATGAAGTTTCCCAACACACTCCAAAACTTGTAAGTTATTTTATTTTAATTATAATTAAAAAATATATTTGTAAAACATGTTTTATTGTATCTGATATAGGTCAAAGAATTTATTGGAAAAAATATTATTCAAGTGGCTTGTGGAAGTCGAGATGCTCAGACCCTTGCCTTAGACTATGATGGTAATGTTTATTCATGGGGCGATGGTGATTTTGGTAAACTTGGCAGAGGTGGTAGTGATAGTTGTTTTACCCCACAAATAGTGGAAAGATTAATTGGACACAGGGTTGTACAAATAGAATGTGGTGCTCAATTTTCTGTTGCATTAACTGCAACTGGTCAGGTAAATCAGTATTGAACAAAAAACAAATACTTGATAAAATTTTATTATTAGTGTTATTATTACATATATATTTGTCATGCTTATTTTTTTTTACGTGTTAGGTGTGGACTTGGGGTAAAGGCGAGTATTACAGATTAGGCTTAGGTAGAGGTGAGCATGTAAGAAGGCCAACTCTAGTAAATCAACTTAAATTGATTACAATTGATCATATTGCCGTTGGTACTTTACATTGTATTGCTGTATCTACACAAGGAGATGTAAGTTGTAAAATTGTATTTATATGGTTTATATTAATTTTATATATTTTTATTAAAATATTATTATATTTATCTTTATGTCTCTTATTTATTATGAATTTTTAATTTTCATTAAATTCTTTTGAATAAAATCTTAGGTTTATTGTTGGGGTGATAATGATCATGGTCAACAAGGTAATGGTACGACAAATGCTAACCCAGAACCTAGATTAGTTACTAATTTCAATAACATAAAAATTAACCGTGTTGGTTGCGGTTCTTCCCAGTCTATTGCCTGGAAATGCCCTGAGTTACCATTATTGATGTCTGATGAACCTGTAAAATTTGCCCGGGTCAAAGATTCAATGGGAGCTACAGTTTTAAGTATGCATTTAATTTTACTTATCATGCATGTAAATTATTAAGTATTATAATTAGTACTATTAATTGGTAGATGAAAATGTCGAGACTAAAATGAAAATTGAAGACGATCAAAATAATTATGAAAAAGAATCATTATCAAGAACTATTTTGTCATTAGATTCGGCTGCCGCTAAGCAAAATGCTCTTCAACATGTCTTAAATGCTTTACGCATTACTTTAGCTCGAGAAATTGTACTTGCCTCTTTAATGCCTCATACTAATGAGGGTAACAGTATGATTTTATTAATTTATATTGAACTTTAAGTACTTATTTATATTTTATATTTCTAGATTTAAACATAAATCACGAAATAATTCATTCAGAACAAGGAGGTGGAGAAGCACCAGCTCCAGTTTTAGAAGTTGATCCCTTATATTTAGTAAATAAATATTTTATACTTTAAATAATAAAATTATTATTAAATAAATCTTTAAAACTATACACATATTTATTATAGAATAATGTGGTAACCCCAGATAGCATAGAAAATTCATTACATATGCAATCGTCTCTTACTGCATCAGCTAGTACATTATCTTCAAAAGCTACCAACACTATGTTAATTGTTGCTTCTACTATAAAATCAAAAAATCAAGTATTTAATTTCTAATTTATTTAAATGTATTTATTTAAAGGTATATTTAAATATAAAAATATTTTTCAGGTTATTGGATTAAATGATACTTCATTGTTTACTCTTAAAACAATTGATAGCTTTTTAAATACATTGAATGAAAAAGATATTAGACTGTTATTGGACTTAGCAAAATTAGCATCTGTTAATAGACTCGGCCCAACTGCAGAATCCATTCTAATAAACACATTTATTTGTAAAAAAATTATCTTTTAAATAATATATATTAAATAAATTAAATATTAATATGTATATACTAATACATAAAATGTTTATCTTACAGCTTTTATACATTCCAACAGACATATAAAACTATTATTAGAATATTGTGTATCAGAAATGGAGGCAATTTATACTCATTGCTCATTCCTAGTGTCACCACCCTCAAAACACACTGTTCAAGAAAGTTCTCATCCATATCAAGATGAATCCTTTCTTTGTGGATATGTATCTATACCAGGTATTTATTTTAAAACTTAATTTGTATAGTATTATAAAAATAAATTTATGAAATGATCATAAATTCATAACTAAGTCTTAATAAAAAAAATGTATAATTTCACATATTATATTAATTATGTATACACAGTGGCGGTTTTTGGACTCTTTTTTTGGGGGTCTGTTTATCAGTATAGTTACATATATACTTAATTATAAATAGTGTTTGTGGATTAAATTATGTACAACTTCTATAGTGTTTATTAAGTTTGGGGGAAGGTCAGTACTCCTAGACCCCCTCTTATAAACCCACCTTATGTATACTTATTTGAAACTCAAGTATATTGTATTATTAGGTGCTATTGCTTTATATATTGAATTCAACCAAAACTGTTCTACTGAAAAACTTAAGGACACATTAACATTAATGGATGGTGCCGAAAATGTTATTAGTGTCCGATCAGGAAGAGATACAGAGTGGACTACACCATTATTCATTCAACGTAAGTAATTTAGATATTTATTAATTAATACTTAATGGTAAATACAAATATGAATTGCATTTTAAGGTGATGAACTTCATTGGAAATTTATGAGTGACAAATCTGTAAATGGTTGGGGTTGGCGTTTTGTTGTGTATCCAATTATGCCTTTAACAAGACAAAGTGGTACTGATCGTGAGGTACTTTCCAGACCTTGTTTGCCAATTGTTCGTAGTTTACTACATGAATGTTTAAAACAACATAATGATATAAGACTCACTAAACGACTAACTGCCACATTGATGTTATCATTACATTTAACTACACTAAGTATAAATAATTATATAATATTACTTGTATTTGCACTAATATTTTAAATAATATGGAATAGCACTTGAAGAGAGAATTTGGTGTGTTAATAATCTGAGTGAAATATTCAAAAGTTATCAAAATCTGGCATATGAATTATTTATTTTACCATATGGAGAAAATAGTGTAGCAGATGTACTTATACGCACTGAGCGTTTGATGTATAAGCAGTTTGAATATGAAGAAACAGCTGTATTATCTGGAAAACAACTTTGTTATTCTGAATATTTCAAAGTATTTATTTTATTACTCAGTTTTGAAATTTATCTTAAATATTATTATTATTTTTTTATTTATTGTAGGCTTTAGTACATATGATGAAATGGTTAAATGGTAGTTTACATAGTTGGCAATTTGATGCCTCTTGGTTTGTTGATTATTGTTTTGGTAGTGATGTAGCAAATAATTTAATTAATCGAAAACAATTACCAGAAGAATTTATTAATCAAGTGCATAAAAAAATAGAATACATAGATAAAAATCACAAGAGAGATGGTGAACATATCTTTACAAACAACTCAAAATTCACAAAAGAACACGATGAACAACTATTGCAATGGTTGAATAGGTAGGTTTAGTCAATTTGTGAGTTGATAATATTTTATTGTATACACTACAAACGTTATATTTATATGCTTTGTAGTAAACCTGATGATTGGAACATAACTTGGGGAGGAAATAGTCAAGTAGTATATGTTTGGGGTCATAATCATAGAGGTCAACTTGCATGCATGGAATCAAGTCAAGTAAAAAAACCTTTGGGATGTGATGCTCTGACAGTTTTAAAACCAAATCAAGTTATAGGAGGAGAGCAAACTATGTTTGCAATTACATCATATGGAAAAGTTTATGCATCAGGTATGTAGATGACAATTTTAGATTTTGAGTGTAGTGAGGAATATATTGGTTTTACAATTAAATGTTTTTTTATTATTATTATTTTATGTATGTATAAATTTTTTGAGTAGATGAAGTCTAGCAGAAGTTCTTGAGTTAAAAGCGTTCTGATTAAAAATTTTATTTAGTTAATACTTTGGAAAAGTTATTTTTCAATTTTCTTGGTAGTTTTCTTAAACATAAAGGAAATTTTAATTAAAGGAAAGGAAAAAATGACCATAAATTAAGATGTCAGAAAATAATCAAGCCAAAGACTTAAAATTGACACCAAATATTTACTATAGGTAGTACATGATCACAATTTATTTCACTATTCAGAAATTTATAAGAAAATAAATAATTTATTTTATTTTTATTTTTTCAATATGTAATACACTTGAGTATAAATAAATCATGTAAGAGTTTTCCGGGTAAAAAGTTTTTTGATTATAAAATATATTATAGTTTGTACTATACTGTATAGAGATCAATTTTTGATTTTCCTAGTAGTTTTCTTAAGCAAAACCTATCGAAAATAATGGAAAATAATGTTATACCAAACTTCATTTTTAAATGTTTTTCAAATTCAATGATGTAGTTTTTGAGTATAAAATAATAATAATATACTATTCTGTCCGGAGATCGAAGTGATGATAGACAAATTTCTATCATCTGTAAATACTGGACATATTTTTAGTCTAAAATTATATAAAATAATGATTTATGAACACAATTTTTATTTATCCAGGATATACTGAATGTGGACGTCTTGGTATTGGTCCTTATAATCCAAAAAACCCTTATGTAGTAACTCCTCAACTTGTACAAGGTCTTAACAACATTATAAAGGTACCGCTTTTTTAAATATTTTGGTGTTGAGTTACTTGTAGAATTATTTATTTATATATATCGCTTTTTTTTATTTATAAAACATTTAAATATTTATTATTGACTCACAATTTGTAAATACTTATGTTAAGGTGGCTGTAAATTCAGGAGGTCGTCATTGTTTAGCTTTATCATCTAATGGAGAAGTATATGCATGGGGAGACGGAGATGATGGAAAATTGGGTCTAGGAAATAGATTGTTAGTAAATTCATATTATTTTATATTAAAATCTCTTTAAATAAAAATCATTGACATTTTACAGTTCCCACTCTAAACCTCAACTTGTGCAAAGTTTGAGTAATAAATATATTATTGATATTGCTTGTGGTGGTTTTCATTCTGCTGCGATTTCCCGTTATGGACATTTGTATACTTGGGGGAAAGGACGATACGGACGTTTAGGACATGGTGATTATGAAGATTACGTATATCCTAAATTGGTGAGCTATTTTATAAATACAATCTTTTTCAACTTATTCAAATATTTGTTTATTTACTTTTCAGGTTCAAAGTTTAGTAAGCTTTCATGTTGTGAAAGTAGCATGTGGTAGTGGAGATGCCCAAACTTTATGTGTTACTTCAGACGATAATGTTTGGTCATGGGGTGATGGTGACTATGGAAAACTTGGACATAATATTTCGGAGTCATGTAAAGTATGTATAATTTTATGTAATAGTGGATTTACAAAAATTTTGTTTTGATATTTTTTAAAGAAAATATTTATATCTCAAATTAGGATTATATTGATTTTTATGTGAAATACTACAGCTTTTTAATTAAACTCAAATAACTATAAAACTCCCTTCTTTTTTCAATTTTTCAATCCTCTTGCGCGATGAGAAAAGGGTGAGTTATCATAATCAAATTAACAAAATGGGGGGAGATGGTGTAATCAAACATAAATTTGAATTACATATTTAGTCAAATTTAATTAATAAATAATTATAAAATAAAATGCTGTATTTGAAAATATGAAAATAATATTAATGTTAAAAATATTGATGTCGTTAAAATTTAAATTGAAACTTGAAAGTGATAAGATTAAACTCTTTGTTTTCTCAATTAAACTTGGAATCGATATTGAAATTATATTATCTTCAGGTTCAAAAACTACAAATGCTGGTTTTTTTAATTCTAGTATACAATTTGAATTATATATATATGTTACGGGCAAAGTAGGAAATCCGGGCATTGTTATACAATGCCCGGGCACTGTGCACAATGCCCGAAAATTATGGCCAATGTAAGAATGATCATTTTAATACTCAAATTTGTCATACATTGACCGGGCATTGTACTAGATTGCCCGGGCAAAGTGTACCCTGCCCAGATTCAAGTGGGCAAAGTGAATTAAATACAGTGCGCTGCACACTTTTATATCAAATTGCATTTATACGTATAACAATA
>JAIPRL010000361.1:86287-150824 GCA_025469235.1 Pemphigus obesinymphae
GTTTTATTTAATTTTTTATATAATATTCAATATTTAATCTACTGTGCCCAAATCTAATTGGGCACTGTATACAAAGCCCGGGCAATGTTAACTTATTCCAACTTTGCCCTTGAAAATCGGGCATTGTGCACAGTGCCCGGTCATTGTACACAATGCCCGGATTTCCTACTTTGCCCGTAACATATACATCAATTATTGTAGTCCATTGGATTATAGTATAATTATAGTATACTCCTAAATGGAACTTAAATACAGTCTTAGGCAGTAAAGTAATTTAAATTACTTGTTACTGTAATGCAATTACTTTACTGTAACAAAATTACATAATTTAATTACATTTATTTATAAGTAATTTCATTACTTTTAAACATTTTAATAATTGTAACACATTATTTTGTAAAACAAAATTACATTTTATAATTTTTTATATATATATATATGTATATAATATTATGTATTGATTTATGCATCATCGGTTTTTCCATATCTAAAGAACCTATGTACTGATAAAGAAAAAATGTATTTTGGCCAATATTCTATGCTAGAAATTAGAATCATATAAATTAATAACTATATTTTTAGCATTAACAATTATGTATTGTCATTATAAAAACCTCATATCATAAGTCCACTGTCCACTAAATGATGGTTAAACATTTTAATTGTGTCATTGTTGTTTGAAAGTGCTCAGTCGTATTGACATTTGATGATTTGATAATATTAAAATAGGTATCAAAAATATTCAATTCTCATTTTCTTATTATTATTATTATTATTATTAATTAGTAATGTGTATACCCTTATATACTTATTATATGTAATATCTTGAGATTAGGTGATTTGCAGATTGTCAAACAAAAAGCAGCAGAAAATTAAAAAGTAATTTTAATAGTAACATATTACTTTTAACTTAAAAAGTAAAGTAATTTCGTTAAATGAAAAATTTGGATAATGAAAATGTAATGTCACTACATTTTAGGAATGTAATGAGTAATAATTGTAATTTTATTACTTTTATAAATTAATATGCCCAAGTCTGGTTAAATACAATATTTGGAATGTTCACTAAAATATGTAACATGTTCTCGTTCACATTCTATTAAAATATTGAATGGGGTAATTTGATTACTTATGTTTTCTATTTTCAAAAACCGAGTGTTATACATAAATATAGAATGATAAATCTATCGTACTTTTAGGACCTTTTCGTTCTGATCATATTATTACTGCAACATTTTAACATGGGTATGTTTATGGTATAATTGAACGGTGTGTGGACCAAAGGGAATAAGTTGAAAATTTCTAATTTGGAAAACTAAACTGAACTACTGTTTTACATTAAGTCATTAAGCATTAATTTTTCAATGCGTTCTGTAAAAAAATGAATATTTTTTTATTTCCAATTGATGCATGTCACTAAAATGTATAGTAATTTGCAATAATAATAAAAAAAAAAAATTATGACATACTCTCTTTTATTTACACACCATCCAATTAGACCTTAAAAATTAATTAAAGACGTTAAAATGTTTATACATTAGTTACCTTGTAAAATTGAATCACTCTCGGGCAAAGGAATTATTCAAATTGATTGTGGATCACAATTCTCAGTTGCATTATCATCAAATGGAACACTATATACATGGTAAATAATTAAAATTAAAAATTATTATTACTGTTATTATTTTATAAATTATTTTTAGGGGTAAAGGGGACTATTTTAGACTTGGTCATGGAACCAATGATCATGTACGTAAACCAAAACCAGTTAGTGGATTACACGGCAAAAAAATAGTTCAATTTGCTACAGGTAAACAAATTGTATTTTTTATAAAGTTCATATTTAAACATTTACCTATTATTTAGGATCACTTCATGTATTAGCACTGACTGACGATGGAGAAGTATATGCCTGGGGTGATAATGATGAGGGCCAATTGGGTGATGGTACGACACACCCAATATCAAGACCACGTCCTATTGCTGCTCTTAAAGTAAATTATGATTTAATTACATAATTATTTTAATATATACTTAATGAAAATATAAGTAATTTAATTATTATATAATATTGTAATTTTAATTTTAGAATCTGGACTCTACTTATAAGTTATAATACAAATTAAATAGGAATAATTTATAATAATATTATATTTTTAGGGAAAACGAATTCAACAAGTGAGTTGTGGATCTGCTCATTCATTTGCTTGGGCTAGTGAAGAAGCTTGTCAAATAAAAAATTCAACTCCACATACAATACCATTAGAATATGATTTGTTACAAGAATTTAGTGTAAATGAATTGAGAAATCGATTACTACTTATGCATCATTTCTCAACAATAGTTAATCAAACCATGTTACTATTTATGCCAATACGAGGAGAAATCAGTTTAGATACAATACGACCATACATGGTTTATCCAGTAAAAGAAAGCATATTTAAAAAAGTATAATAAATATTAACTAATATACAATTATAATAAATATTAAACTATAACTAGTTACTATAAATAGTATAAAAACATATTTTAAACTCGTATTCAGGTACTTCAGTTAACAATGGTAAGAGAACAACGACATGGACCAATGTTTGAATTAAATAGAATTAGAATACATAAAACACGAAAATCAACATGCAATGATTATACACATACAGTATTTGGACAAATGGTGAATAATATGGAATTTTTAGATGAAGAATCATTATTTTTGTATCATCGTATATGGAAAGTACAATTTGTTGGTTAGTTATTCAAAATGTGTATTAATATATTACTAAAAAAAATTAAAGTCTTAAGTCTAAAATAGATAACAAAATTGTTGTTTGCATGTTTTTAGGTGAGAGTGTTGATGATTATGGAGGTGGTTATAGTGAAAGTATTGCTGAAATGTGTGAAGAATTACAAAATGGATCCTTACCAATATTAATACAAACACCAAATGGCCGAGAAGACACTGGTACAAGTCGTGATTGTTTTATATTTAACACATCAGCTACAGCCAAAATACACATGAGAATGTTTGAATTTCTTGGTATGAAATATATAATATCTATATCTTTATACTATTTACTACATATAAACAATTATAATAATTTAATAATATTTATTGTCAAAATAATAAATAATATTTTATACAATATATACATCGTAATAATGATTATAATTTAGTCTTTATAGTTTATTGTAATTGAATATTTTATTTGTATATTGTATAAACATAATAAATAGTTATTATGTTATTAATTATTTATGAATAGGAGTATTAATTGGAATAGCAGTACGTACTGGCAGTCCACTAAGTTTAAACTTTGCTGAACCAATGTGGAAACTATTGTGTGGCATGAAACTTTTGCCTACAGATTTGATTGAAATTGATAAAGATTATGTGCCTGGTAATTTAACACTTTTATTTAACAATAATTTTTATTTTAATAACTAATAAGTATAATTTTAATAAAATATCATGTAGGATTACTATACGTTCGAGACTTAGATGGAGAAGATGAATTTACAAACCTTGATTTATCATTTTGTACTACATCCTCCACGGGCCGTACAGTTGTTTTAAGTACAGAACATAAACATGTAACAAGAAATAATAAACATGAATATATAAAGGCTTGTTTAAACTTTAGGTAATAACTAATAATTTACATTAATTTTAAAATAATAATTTAATTTAAATTATACACATATTTTTACAGATTACACGAATTTAATGAACAAGTAAAATTTGTTAGAGATGGTATGGCAAGAGTTATACCAGTACCATTATTATCTATATTTACAAGTAATGAATTAGAAGCCATGGTGTGTGGATCCCCAGAAATACCTATAAACATGTTACTTAGCATTGTTACGTATAAAGGTATACTACAATAATTGCTATAAAATTCAATTTAATATTTGTTTTTAATTTAAATAATTTAATATAGGTGTCGAAGCCCATGATAAGCTAGTGCAGTGGTTTTGGGAAATTTTAAGTGAATTTACTAACCAAGAACGATCATTGTTCTTGAGATTTGTTTGGGGACGTACAAGACTACCGAGAACTATTGAAGATTTTCGTGGCAGAGACTTTGTTCTACATGTTAGTCAAAATATTTTTATTATCTCAAATTATTTTAATTAATTAAAATATTGCTATAGGTTATTGATCGATATTCACCAGCAGATAATTTTTTGCCAGAAAGTTACACATGTTTTTTCCTTTTAAAAATCCCTCGCTACAGTAATAAAGTAAGTGTCAATAGTATCAAAAATTAATTACATACCTTTATAATATTGTTTACTGAATTTCAGGACATAATGAATGAAAAACTCAAGTATGCTATTCATTTTTGTAAATCAATCGACACAGATGATTATGCTAGAATTGCATTACCTAGAAGTATGGAAGGGTCGTCTATGGATACTGATAGTCTAGTCAGTGAAGGTGACCCTTGAAGATGTTTTATATTTATAATCATAAAATATTTTATTTTATTACAAGTAGTAGAGAATCACATGATCTCTATTAACTTTATTCTAAAAATGAAATGTCCATTATTAGTGTTATTTTTTATTTTTTATTTACTTCAAAATGTTAAAAAAGATTTTCAATTGTCAATAATCTAATTTAAATTATTATTTATATTTAAGACCATTCAATTGAAAATTTTTTAAATAAATAAACAATGTTCACTAATAAAAAAATATGTAGTTATTATGTAGAACTTAATTACAGTTTTAAAATATTATTAGATGGGTTAATGTGTATTTAAATATACATTTTAATCTACCTACCTATATTATTATAGGTACATACTTACTTGGGCAACACCAATGTTCGATTCCTCGATACTTAAGCTTGGTATCAAGTATCGGAATTGAAATATTTTTTGGAAATCAAAACTTTTGGTATTATCCATTCCTAGTACTTATACTCGGAGCACATTAAGAGTGTACCACGTTTTCGAACAAAAACTCGTCTGCCACGTGCATGTGAATATTATACATGAAACGAAAAACAAATTATAGATAACAATATTATCTAGCGCTTTACAGAACATTTTTACGATATTTAAATTTTTTTTAAATGTTAGTTATTAAAAAAAAATTTAAAATGTTGAGTTTTTAACAATTCATAAAACACGTTTAAACACACATATAGAAAAACCGCTCCATAGAGCGTTAAATCATTTTGTTTTATGTTTCTAAGATATTCGTAAGTTGTCATAAATGAGAAATGCAAAAGTAATATTTTCAATAAAATGTTATTAATTCATAAAAATCAACCATAATAAAAATGATATAGTAATTATTAATCATTTTAGAAATGTATATAGAATTTCGTTAATTTTTAATTTTTCTCAAAATTTTCTAAGAATTGCGTATATAGAACCCCTTAAAAATAGCCGCGCTGACATTCTCTTTAAGAGGGTGCCACACACCAAATTTTGAGATTTTGTATAGGCAATGCTTATTAAATAATTGTGGATATTTTTTAAAAAAACGTGTACCTATACCTACGCTTTTTTCATTTTTATCCACTTGAGAATATTGCAGAAATATGAAATAAAAAATAAAGAACAAAATTATCAACATACAACATTATTATAGCGACCGATGGAACCAATTTTTGATATATTATACATTTTTACACGCCGTTTAATAAGTTAAAAAAATTTAAAAATTCGATATTTGAATAGCTCTTAAAATATGTAAAAATAAATATCTTGAAAATCGGCTTCGTCATTCGCTAGCTAATGTCGTTAGCTATAGTTTGTTTTTTTGTTGGCCGTCCCGAAGAAAGATTTTTTTTTTAATGTGAAAATGTAAAAAAAATTATATAATACTTCTCTCTTCAAAACATAAAAAAGCAAAAAAAAAAAATAAAAGTAATTAACTTTTTTTTTCTCTCATTTTGCTGACTACAATCAAATAATTTATAGTTTGCCGACTTGAAATTCCAAAATACTTCATAAATGTGAGTGAAAAAAGCATCGACTTTTTCTATTATTTGGCGACTGAACTTAAATTTACCAACTGAACTTAATTTTGCCGACTGCTTTTCGAGTTGGGGGGTGAGACACCTCCCCTCGGGACGGCTCTATTTCTAAGGTGTTTGTAAGTTAATAAAAATGAAAAAATGCTAATGCAAATTTTTCTTAGAAAAATTGTCGGTGTGGCGTCCTCTTAATAATATCAGTACGACAATACCTACCTGATATTTAACTGGTCCGATATTGAATTTGTGCATTTACCAATATACTGTTTACTGTTATACTGTTTCATTGGTATAGCCTCTTATAACTTTAGCTGGCCCACAAGTGCAGTGCATGTAAGGGCATGCTTACAGGGGGAGTTTGAACCCCCTCCCATTAATCTATAAAAATACATTACATATATGATGGAGGGAGCAGTTTTCTTGAGAAAAAATTTCAAAAATATTGGTTACAAATCTAGAGCTCGTAAGTTTTTAAATGACAGATGTTTAATGATTTCTATTTATAATTTTAAGTGATTTATGTTATTGTCTTATTGTTGTGTCAGTGCGATATTTGTTAAAAATACGTTTACACATTTTGCAACTATAATACATTTCATTTTTAATTTTTCGGACGCAAACAGAGCCGACAGAGGGCATAAGATTTAAAAGGGCGCGGAATGACCCCAAGAATCGATATTTGAATTTAAAAATATTTCATTTTTTTATTTGAACAAACGGGATATTTTATAAATAAGGAATAGAGATATTGATTGAAGAAATCAGTCTAGCTTTTTTAATGGTACAGTAGAAATATAACTCATTTTTGACAGAGACGTCCCGGAAAAAATATTTAAGGGGGATGTGACTGACATTATAATAACTGACTTACTATTCTGAAAATATAAATAAGCAAAAATAAATATCATAGTATTTTTCATTAGTTTGCCGATCACCATACAAAGCTTGATTTCCGACTTATTTCCTAAGTATGTTAGGGGGGTAGTTCTCTCCTCTCTGATTACTAAAAATAAACAGTCTTTCAATTTTGAGTTTAAGCAGCAAAGTGGGTGCATTTTTAAGATTTTCCCCGAGCGCAATATTCAGTTGCTATGGCTCTGGACGGAAGTATACAACTATAGCCGTTTACCTACAAAAATGTATAGATGGAATGCAAGTATATAATTGTATTCTCTCATTAAAATAACTATCTATATATGGCTATTTGTAATATAATATTTTCAGCGGCGCCAATTGCCGACTGGGCCCTCAGAAAATTGATATTGAGCTATTTATTATTATTAATTTAGTTTTCTCCTCAAATCAGAAATTTATATTATACTTTAAAATATATAATAATATAATATCAATAATATTATAATAATATAATATTAGTTTAAATGCAATAAAATGGAAAATAAAATAAATGCGAGATTATATTATAGCTTTAAAATGAAAAATATATATACATATATACTTACCTATAAATAATAAAATAATAATAAATATATATTATATAAATAATATTATACAATAAATGTACCTATATATATATAGGCGTGTATAATGTTTATAACCGGGCACTATACATTGCATTGATCACGAAGCTCGGAGAACACAATATAATATAGGTAATATATTCTGTAGGTACAATGTCATATGTTGGATGAGAAATCATCTGATAAAATAATTTTGAAAAATCAAATGTAGGTACCTATTAATAAAAATATAACTTATTGTAACCAATTGGCACAGCTTAAACAATATAATAACTACTCATATACCTATTATAGCTAGTAATTATAATAGGTAATACCTAATAATTTCGTATTTCATCAAATTTACTTTTAAAAATTAGTTTTCTTAATTTTTTATTTTATTTTTAAAATGTATTTCTAATTTATAACACCAATGTAGAAATATTTCAGGAATAACTTTGTAGAAACGTTTTAATGTTGTATAAACATTTTATATTTTATACTTTTAATTCACAAAAATATTTAAAGCGATAATGAAATTACGTATGGTCCATGGAGGGAAATCATATTTTTACGTGGTTGATATCTTTATATCTATTTTCTTCGTTTGATGCCCATACATATATTTTTGATAGTCCGTGGCGAACTATCGTTGACGTGCATATTCTACTTAACGGCTGGCACCAACGATTGCCGCACCATCGCCGTGATTTTTTTTTTTCGTCCACTGTGTATTTTTGGTACATATATGTAATAGGTAGGTATATGTATACCTACTGACTATATTGACTTTTCCACACGAGAAATTGTTTCCTTTTTTTGTTAAATTAAATTGTCTTTCTTTTATTTTAATAAATATTGTTTCCTTTTTAATTTTTGTCTTCGGTATTTTTATTATTGATTAAAAATCTATTAAAATATTTTGATATAAGAATTTACAATATAAAGTATACCTATAATAACTATGTCGATTAATACATTTTAAAGAAATATTATATTGGTATTATATACTATTATATAAGCTACAATTACGTTTATTATGTTTGTGTTTTGGAAATTGGAAATTTTGATAATGTAAGTTGGAATCAATGAATCAAGTAAGTACAATAGACGTACCTAAATATTTTATGTTAGTCAATCTAAAAAATATATAAGTTATAATAATTATTGATTGATTATTGTTACAAAAAATCAACATAATAAGTACCTATTAACTACATAGGACTTATATGTGGTGGAATTTGAGCGTATAACTTTATGTGCAAGTTAATGGGATTAGGGATATATCTTAAGCATAAATACCATTGTGCAATGTAAATATACAAACTTTGTTTTGTTCTACATAATATTTTAAATTATTTTTTATATGGTACGTAAAATGACTATGCATACGGGCACAAGAGAATTAACATTAATTTATAAATAAATATGAATATATATTTTATAATATATTATTTTTATTTGCCAATGGATTTTTTTGTTTATTTAGCCGGCCAAGTAAAATGTAGCCAGGAATATTTTTATATTATCCAATGGAAATTCTGTAGATAATGATTTCGATTTCGTTGTTTAATACTTATAGGTACCTACTTTTATTATTATTTAGGAGTAGATATATCGTTGTTGTCGTTACTGTTGTTATTAATAATATATTGTGTTTGGTGTTTTTTCTTTTCGATTTTCATTTCTAGTTTTCAAGTTATTTCGTATAATAATTTTTTACTTACGCCGTCATTATAATATGTTAGGTACCTATTATGCAATTGGACCTCTATCCGTAACTAAATAAATGAAAATACCTATTATCGTCGATGCCGTGTAGTAGGACTAGTGTAGAGTAAGTTAACCTATTATACTGCCCATTAATTTTCTAAAATTAAAAAAAATACAATATTCAAGTAAGTCACGGAAACGTCGAACTCGATATAAAACTGCAAATGGCGTTCTCGAAACAGCGTACAGTGATATAAGTACGGTTTATTTTGTCTTTATTTATTTATTTATTTTTTTTTTTTTTACAAAATTTTCTCCGAAACGTGTGAACTCCCTGCCCGCCTCTGCCCGGCACAAGAGCTATGGTTAGTCTACCCCTAGAGAGTTAAAAGAAGAAGAAGAAAAAGTAGAAAAAAAAACCCCACTTCGAACACTCTCCTATACGTATATATATATATATATACTGCACACCATTAATTCTCCGGAAAGCTGATTGCAGGAGCGGTGGACGGCGGCCGTGCGTGCGTGTGTATGTTTTATGTATTGTCCGAATTCCCCGGGTTTTCTCGAGCTGAAAAAGAAACGAGCGCGTGTGCGGGTGGATGGGGGTGGGGGGGGGAAGAGCGGAGGAAAAAAAAAAAAGAGAGAAAAAGAGGGGGAAAAAAAAAAAGGAGCTGACCAAATCCAATCAATTCTCCGGCACATCTCCCTTTTATATATATATATATATATATATATGTACTTACTCTCCAGTCCGGTCAAGTCTCCACCGCCACTCACCCCCCGAAAATCAATTCCCTTAAAAACAACTCCCGGTCTTTCCGCCCGCCCCAGAGGAATTAGAGTCCCGCAATGTTTCTGATAAAACACGGAAATAACGTTATGAATGGTTTTATCGGACCGCACACACATACATACATACGTACACATCTCGCGCTGCTGCAGCCCGTCAATATTTCGGAAGCCGCTAAAGAGAGTTTTACGACGTATATCCCCCGTATCCATTACCCCGGAGCGGCGTATTTATGTAAGGGGAGGTGGAGGGAATCTGGGTGATATATAAGCCTTTTTTTTTAAAAAAAAAAAAAATAAATAAATAATAATTAATTTCAATTTTTTATTTTTACTTTTCTAAACTTGAATCGAAACCGTATAATATAACATAATCACCGTAGCGTAGTGTTATCAGTGGTACCTACTTATAAATAGAGTGCCTATCGTAATTTTTGCGATTGTAAATGTAAATAGGCGTTCCTATAATATAATATTATGTTAATTTTATACACCTTATCTATATGAATGGTTTGGTAATGCTAAACATCCGCACCACAATTATATTCGTGTGGATATAGATGAAATGTTGGATAAAATGGCTCGGAATCCCCCGTAGAATGGACATTATATTTTCTAATACAATAAATTGTCAAATAAAGAATTTGATAATAAAAAAATTATAAATATACCAAAATGAGTTAAAATAAACTGTATAAATATGGATAGAACAAACCAACGTCATGTTAAAAAAAATGGCCCATATATAATGCACGTCTCACATATATGTAATAAACGATTAAGAGAATCTAGAGAGCGGGGGACAGAGTTCAAATGAAGATTCGATATTTTTTTTCTTAGATCTCAGAAGCTCTATTCTTAGATACTGATCAGTATTAGCAGTAAAAATGCGTCTTTTCCAAATTAATTAATGATCATCTACATTAAGACATCTACATGAGTTATCACGAGTTTTTCATTGAAAATTGGGTACTTGTTTGTTATCACCCCGTCACTATTTACTTGACGCGTGGTGTTTCACAACAAATCGAAGGATATTTTTGAATTAAACATCGACTTTTGTAAAATATAACTCAGACAGTTTAATTCAAAAATATCCCTCGATTTGCTGTGAATCACCACAAGTAAATAGTGGCGGGGCGATAGCAAACAAATACCGAAAAATGTTTACGCTGACATCCTCTTAAACATGTATAGAATAACAGTGTTCGGAACGAGGTGAAATCGTAAAAAAGTAAAATTGATTTTTCTCGATGACATTTTTGGGTACAAATTCGGGGATTGGTGGTACAATTTGGTACAAATTATGGTACAATTAATGGTATAAAAAAATTCTAAAAATTCCAATATGGCGGTGCCAGGGTAACGCACCTTTCGGAACGTTCACTTAAAAATTTAATTCGTTCGAGTTTACATTCAATACCTACGTAAAAATTAAAATATAACACGTTCATATTCACGTTCTTTAAAAAATTGATCGCGTTCATCTAGTCGTTCATTTTAATAATTAATTAAATTATTAACAAAATGTATATATTTTTTATATATTTACCAAAAAATTACCGATTCACATAGAGATTATATCGTTTTCATTATATAACCTTTTAATTTTATTGGACTTTTGAGTTTCACGTTCTATTTGACAGAAACAAGTGGCGTTCGCGTGTGGTTTACAAAAAATGAACGTGAATGCATAAACATGCGTTCATGAACGACATTCTTTCCAAACACTGGTAAATAATGAATATAAAATACATTAAAGAGCATAGTTATACGCCATAAAATAGTACCATAAGAACTGTTTTGCGGAAAAAGCCCTACTGTTAACGTCTTCAATTTTTAATATTTTTTTAATTAATTTTTTCATTGTAAACATGGCAAAATTTTATAGAACGTCTAGGGTGGGTTTTGTACTGAAGACTTTGTTAATGAAGTGCATATTTTCTTACAATAAAAGTAAATTTTTATGAGTTTGATTTTTATTTTATTTATAAAAATTATCCACAAGTACTAAAATAAAAAATACAATATAAAGTTCTATAAATAAGGTTATTTATATTTTTATGATTAGTGCTATAGTTTTATAATTAAATTAAAAAAACTATAAAACTATCAATATGTATAAATAAATACCCAGTTTCTACAAAATAATTTGTTTTTATTTAACAAATACGTATTTCGAAAACACTACTGTAGTTGTTTAACACTGAAGATGAAAACATTGTTTTCGAAATACGTATTTGTTAAATAAAAACAAATTATTTTGTAGAAACTGGGTATTTATTTGTACATATAAATAATTCTACAAGTAACTCAACACCAAAATATAAAACTATTAGTTTTGGAAAATTTTAAACCCTTGATAGGCACGTGAAGAGGGTGAATTATCATGACCAAATTTAAGCCAAATTAGTTTCTTATGATATTGAATAAACTGGGGGGGGGGTGATACATCAACAATTCGAAAGTTCAAAAATGAGAATCACCCTAAGGACGTCACAATTTCCGTGTTTCATCCGTTTGCCAATTAGTAGGTATAGTTATGTATTTTTTCATTGATTTAAACAAAAGAACCTGACAAAATTAAAATTAGGGGAGATTGAGAGAATGGCGATTACCTTAGCTAAACTTAATTTTCTGGCAAACAAATTATTTAAATTGTTTTATATTTAGACAATACAATCATAGACATGTTATGTCCAACATATATAATTTTCAGATTTTTGAAATAAATGTAAATACATGTTTTTAATGTTTTAAAAATACCTAAGTAAAAATGACCACTATTCCCCATGCCGGGGTAATGATAGTCATTAGTAAATATACAATTTATGTAAAATAATAGGGAAAACTACTTTTTAATTATTATCAATAAAATTGTACAGTATTATTGCAAAATATATAGGTACATAACTGTTGATATATGTTTTTCAATGTATACAGATGTTATATTTATCCGAGTATTACAATTATATACCATTTGATTATATTCTATATTATATTATACTATATAGTATTGTATAATATTTATTATACTTAAAATGATTGTACTTAAATTAATATCTATTCGGTATTGAAAAAAGTATTATATTACTCTTATTTAAAAATGCATAAGTTCCTTATGTAGGTAATTAAATAATAAATGTTTGCGGTATGATAATTGTATTAAAAATGGCTATCATTATTCCATATATTTTATTTGCCAATACCCCATCATAACATTTTTTTAAAATTAATTTTGATTCTTTTTTTCTGATAAATGAACTTTGATTTTCAATACATATTCATAATCCCCACATTTTATTTGATATTTGTAATTAAACTAAAGAAAAATATATCAAAATAAAATAAAATTAAACAAATTTTCCGGTCCACCAAATGTCACAAGGTTATGCCTGAAAAAATTATAACAGGTATTTTGTCTAGAAAAATTCAACTGATAACTACTGATTACCGAATATATAAGGTTTTGATAACAATATTGAACATTATTTACGGTCAGCTAATTTTTAGCGATCACAGTTTTGTCTAAATGAGAGTAATCATAATTCCCCCATTTTCCCCTACATTTTTCAATTATTTAATCGATGAAGATGTATTATGGTTCTATACGTTCTTTAATAAAATATGTTGGAAACAGAATATTTATAATTTTGTATAAATGTTCTAATATTTTAGAATTGGGGGTTTTAATTTTTGAAAACTTACTAATTTTTTAATATTTTGTCATATGAAAACAAAACAAAATATACACACTAACAATAGTTTATTTCACACAATGAAAATACAAATTCTTCCGTATTTTAAAAATTGCCTATCCAACTCCTTAGAAATGACATACTATACTAATCCCAGGCGACTATCTGTAATCTGTGGGCAAGTTTTACTCACTAAAAAAGATCTATTTTTCATTTTTGTTCACTGTAGTGATAAATTGAATAAGTCCTACAAAGATTTTTAAAATTGATTTAAATTTTTTAACAACTCTACATTTAATTGACTTTTTTCCTATGTTGGTTTTACAATGGGTTTTATTTATTTATTTTTTTATGTCTGTACCCGAAAATTATATTAGAAGGAGTGCTCAAATCATTACATGCTACCAATTTTTCGATAACAAATTGCATATAGTTGGTACTTTAAAGAAGTGATTTTTGATTTTCTCAATAGTTTTTTAACGCCTAAGGAAAAAAAACTGAAAATTTAGATAAAAACAGTAAGAACACAATTTCAACAAAATAGACTATATATATAGTTATTTCTCTGTAACTTCGTAAATAATGATGCTAGAGGCTTTCAGTTTTCACCAAAAACGTATGTAATGTAATTTAGTGTAATAAAGTAATAAAGTGTAATAGTAAATAATGTTATGATCTGAAATGGAAGCAAATAAAAATATAAATATTAAAATCAATTAATTTTTTATTAAAACCGACAAATTTTTTTTCATATTTCAACAAAAAAAAAATTTTGGAAATGTATTCGTTTTAATTACCTACTCCAATTTTTCTATATTTTTAAAGACTGGAAAATAAGCTGTTTTATTTTCTCATTTTCCCGGAAACCCGGCATATTAATCTCTAAAAATTCTATACATATTATATATAGCCTATGACATTTTTAATCTATTTATGTTTATGCCTTATCCGCAATAAAAATAAGTAGCACGATAGAAAAATTATTTATAATAAAAAACTAACCATATAATACACAGTGTCGGATTAACCTAACCTAACCAGCGCGAGGCCTCAAACTATTTATTTAAGGACCTCAGATTTTATCATATAGAATATGTTTTTAACGTTTTAACTTTTAAGCATAAAATAGGAATTTTGAATATATTTATAGAATGTAAAGCTTTTTTTTCGATAGTTTTCTAGAAATTACATATAATAAGTACTTAGGTATATACATACAATTCATTATAAAATATCTCTATATCCAACAACTTGTCCTTTACTTTTTTTTAGCCAAAAACTATACAAACATTACTATACTATACATCAATGTTAAACAAATAATTACATTATTTACTTCATTTAGAATCTAAAACATTAATAATACAAAATCTAAAATAAGATTTGTATCACAAAATAAAAATAAATTATAATTTAAAACTGACGAAATATATTATAGATACTTTTTTTGTCTCTTCTGAACATTTTGAAAATATCAGATGTGTGTTGTCATAATATCAGTAGTGATTTATAAAATATAAATCGCTCATAATATCTTGACTATATATTTACATAATTTTATTTTAACTTGGGTAAATATACCTATTTCTTATTGACATTTTACGTCACTGGTCATAAATGTTCATTAGTATTAGTAAATTGTTTTAAAATTATATATAGGAACTAGGTGAAATATGTACGTCATCGATCTATTTTGCAACCACGAAAAATGTCTATTTTTCACTCAAATAGACGATTTTAATTCCACCAAAACGTCAAAATGCATACTCTAATAATAAAGTTTAAAAATTCAATAAATTCCTCATAACTATCTTGGAGTATTGTACCAAGAACATTTCTAATATTATTTCTAGTTAATTAAAAATTTTTATTTAAATTTAGTAATTTTTGAATATTTAAACAATTATTATTACAGTAAAAAATAAAAAATATTCTTGGTACGATACCTCGAGAAAGTTTTTAAGAATAGAATATTGTCTTGAAAATAAATACCGGAGAAACATCTTATCAGCTTAATATAACGGCTTAAAACGGGTGTGTAGCAAGACTAAAAACCAGGATTTTATTTAGTTTTGTATAATTGCTTTATAAATTTTTGTCTTTCTATTAATACCAAAATCTTTAACCTACGATAATCATACAAAATGTACTGTTGGAAGTGAGTGAATGTGTTTTTCATCGTGTTTTGAACGTGTGTAGCATCCTTTAGGATTGGAAATGGTCATTTATTAAGAGGTCGTGTATAGGCAATTATTTGATTTATTCACGTTACGCGGTGTATTTGTGTGAGTAGTATTTGATCTTTAGTATGTGTAAATAGTAAATACGTTTGGCATAATAATAATGGTGTGTTCGAATGTCAACTGGCACATGTCAACAAATACGGCTATCGTGTTTGAGAAGACACTAAATCCCATTTCTAACACACCGATTGACCTAGTGAAGCAATAAGGATTCTGAAAACTTATCTGAATTCATTGTAAAATTTACTTTAAAAATTATAAATTTTTTTCCCTTGATTTTCACAAAAATTAAAAATGTCAATTTTTAAATGTTCGAATATATTAATACTTAATTTTAGGGGAGTCTTAGGGAGACAAAATCGAAAATTCGGGAAAATCGATCTAAAGTAGACTTTACAGTAAATTTAGATCAATTTTTAGAATCCTTTTCTTATTACTATAGATCCAGCGGTACGTTTGGAATATAAATGGTCTAAATTGCTATATTACGTGTGTGATAGAGAGAAACAGACAATCGCAGCTTCCAATCCTTCTTAAACTGAATAGTGTGTAGGAGGTACTATATATATAATCTTATTCTTCTCCTTCGCCGTCTCTCCCAATTATTTGGGGTCGGCCACAGCTAGTCCTCAACTTCCATAGAACTCGATCTCCCGCACTCTCCTCACTTACACCCGCCCACCTCATATTATTCTTTATTACATTCCCCCCTTCTTTTTTGGTCTTTTATAGATAATATATTATATATATTACCTGTATCTAAAAATATATTATTTTACTATGTGATTATTTTTTATATGTATGTGTGTTATATTTTATGTGGTTAGTATAATATAAAAATTTATAAAAATAATTCGAGTTTTTAGCATTTAGATGATCAGTTACGTAAAAATGTGATAACATTAAAACGTCCAGAAAAATGATTTGAGAAATGCGATACGTTATTCAGTTGGGAAGTAGGAGGTCAGCGCAGGATAGGGAAGCTTACCGGCACATCGAGTTTTATTTAGGATTTCTACCGGTCCAAAAAGCGTTTTCGATCTTTAAAAAAAACATTTTAATTAACTGTAGTGTACCGGCTATAAAGAACCCTACTAATTGCAGTTTAAGCTCTTATATTTTTGGCCACATATTACTTATCATTATTTAACTCATCGGCTAAAAAAAACAATAAATAACGTACTATAAGGCAAGTGAGATAAAACCTAATAATTCGCAAAGAATTTACTAAATTAAAACTAGATTATTATTTAGGGATATCTTATGCATAGCTAGTTCTAAGATAAATACAAGGAAAATTCTTAAAATAATTTTATGAATATTGACAACATAGTTTTAACCAAGATTATTCTAAGAATAAAAATTTACCAAGAACAATCTATGAATTTGGCTGTAAATAATTAATTTCGATTTTCGGTGCCCGTCGATCATAGCGATCATAATGATTATGATCTACAGGTGTATATATTTGAATTTCGATTAGAATTTATGAATTATTTTTTAATAATTACTAGAGATTTTTAGAGAAAAAATATTTGTATGTGTAAATCTCAAAAAAATACCCAAAATTTTAACGAAATACGAGTACTTACTTAGCTAAATATACTATTTACATAATAATAGGAGTTTACAGAGTAAAGAAAGATTATAAAATGAGTGTAATAATTATAATACGGTCAGCTAACTAGGATAAATTAAGAAAATAAAAAACTGGAGTATAGTCATGTGGAGTGCAATTAATATTTAAAGCATGTTTTGCAAAGTTCAAAAATTTTCTCTGAACCCGCTCAAGTTATTTACTAGCATCAGCTGTATGAGGGTTCCATACAACTGAGCCATAACCAACAATTGGCCTAACAAGAGCACAATAAATGAATTTTAGAGAATTTGAGAGTTTTAATAATATAATATTTTAAATTCACCAGATATTCTTTTAATGAAACCCAATATTATTAAAGCTTTACAAGTAGCATTATTAATATGAGCACGAGGACAAAGAAACGGACTGAAAATAAATCCAAGATCACATATACTGGTATCAACAGGGAGCAGGCTAATTTCATTAATAGAATAGGAAAAAGTTATAGAAGAGTGACTTCTGGTAAATATCATTGAACGGAATTTTTTAATATTTAATGTAAGACCTAATGTATTAGCCCAAGCAACAAAACTATTGAGATTATCCTGAAATTTACGGCGATTACTGAGAGTTAATGTTTAGAAATATTTTCATGTCGTTTGCAAAACAAAGAAGTCGACTATATTTAAGAGTGTAACAAGTACTATTTACAAATACTGAAAAAAGTAAGGGGGATAAATGCCCACTTTGCGGTACACCAGAATCGGATAAAAATACCTCGAACTTGTTATTGAACAAACTGACCCATAGTGACCGATTGACTAAAAATTAATTGAACCAAGAAAGAAGAGGGTCATAAAACCCTGACGATTTCAATATAGGAAATAGAACTTTATGATTAACCGAATCAAATGCCATAGCAAAATCTGTATACAATACATCTACTTGAGATCCTTCCTTAAGAGCATTAAATATGTAGTTACAGAGGATAAGGTTGCATGTCATTGTGGATCGACCTGGCCGAAAGCCGTGTTGTTCATTGAGTAAAATAATATTGACAGACGGCTGAATATCATGCAAAACGAAGGACTCAAATATTTTGGATATATGTCCTAGAATTGTAATAGATCTGTAGTTAGTTACCAAAGAAGGGTTTCCAAATTTTAAAATAAGGGTAATAGAGCCAATTTTCCACAAGTCTGGGAATATACTTTCATCTAAATATCTCAGAAAAATAAATCATAGAGGATAGAAAATTAAATGTCTAACCCTATATAGAATGTCATCTGGTAGTTTAGCTGGGCCTACTGATGTTATATCTTTTAGAGCACTTAGTTTTAAGAGAATGTCGTTGAGAGTGAAGTAACAGCTATTAGGTAAATCAAAAAAGGCAAGTTTAATAATATTGACGCAATTACAAAAATATATTTATATAATAAATTATAGGTACTAACAATATTTTGGAAATTAAGTTTTACCAACAACCAAATCAAAAATAAAAATAAAAGATTTTTCGTGTCATTGTTAACCAGTCTCCCGTATAAATACATAAGGGTACATGCATTTTTTTAAATATAAAACGTTTTAAACATCATTGTAAAACCAATAGGTACATTCCCTGTTACGCTCTGAATTTAAAAATAAAATAAAATACGATACATGTAAATCTACGTATACAGCGTATTATGATTTCACTCACCTAGTGTGGTACATTGATATTTGATACAACAGTTTGCGGGCCGGCCGTACGATATGAACAGTCATAGCCCATATAGGTATTGATGGTGTCCATCCCCCGAAATAATTAATGGCGACAAAGAGTGAAAGAGGGGAGAGTCGTGTATCGTTTATATTGTTCTTATTGTTTGCATATAGACTGTATTTAGTATTTACAATATTTATTTTAATAAAATAAGTTTTTTTTTTAATGGCATTTGTAGCAGGGCCGGTGCTAGTGATATTTTACACGCTGGCAAGATTCACTTTTGCTGCCCCTATAACTTTATTATTCTTCCTCCAAATAAATAAGATTTTTTTTTACACACGAGTAAATTAAAAATATAAAAGCAGAAATGTTATAGTTAGGCCGACTATAATTAATATATTATAGTGACACAATAAATTAATGGTTGGGGTAGTACTACGGTATAATGATTTAGTTGGATTTATATACAGTTGTAATTACTATAATATAATTATGGTTAAAACGACAACCATATATAATAATAGTTAAATTATATGGAGTAACTATATAATAAGTAGATTCAGTAGATAATATTTATTAAGTAAATCATAAACAGTCGAAATCTTATTACAAAAATTTATTGATATTATATTGAGAGAACCTATAACTGTTATAAAATGATTATATAATATCAAATTTAGTTTATACCTTAGTTTAATGCGTTGGTAATTGTATATACCGTTTAATTCCGTTTTAGGGTGCGGTGTGGGACTAGACCGGTTTCGACTTGTCATATTTCTCGGTGTGTAGGAACTGTCAAGGTCTAGGAGGTAATTTTTCATATGTCATTAAAATTATCATTAGCCATCACGCCTGTGTGGACGTTGGAACACCACATTTACGCTTACAGTATACTTATATGCAGACAAATAATTCGGTAGTGAATACGCGCTGCGGTGATTTCGACTATAAATTTTGGTATCGGGCATTATAGGAGCGTTCAAAATCCTAAAACAATTTTACAATGAGCTTATTCATTTCGGACTATGTTGGTTTGATCGCAAAATGATTTTAGGAGTTAGAATGACACCCGGTACCAAAATGTGGATGAAAATCGTCGTAGCGTATTTATTGCCGAATTGTTTGTCTGCACGTAAGTATTATTTATATTAAGTATTATTATTATAAGCGTAAACACGATGTTCCAATGTCCACACAGACGTGTTGGTTAATGATAACTTTAGTGGTAAATTATGAAGAGTTACCCTCCAGACCTCCACAGTTCCTACACACCGAGAAATATGACAAGTTGAAACTAGTTTATTCCCACACCACATCCTAAACCGAATTAAACGGTATATAAATGGTTACCAATGGTATAAAATAAGTTTGAAATTATAATTACATAAGTAAACCATACAAGCATATCAAATATAAGAACTTAATTAGGTAATATAAATAAACGTAACTAATTTTTATTACAATTGGGGTGACTCAATATTTGAACTGTCAAACTCAAACTTGTTCCGGACTTGTTGCTAGACATGACGGCGGCGGTAATATCGTTTTGGACGATCTCGTTGGCCGAGTGTACCGGTTCTACAAAATAAGTGGTTACTAATAGTAAATTGGTTATATCTAAATGCGAAGATAGACGCCATAATTCAAAGACTCAGTGATAATTCAGTGACACCACTCTACAAGTGTTTGCCTCGATGGCCTTGGCCGCCTCAATCGTCTCGGATGCCTCAATCGCCTCGGACACGTCAATCGTTTCGGCCACCTGTAATACCAGAATATATTATTCTCAAAATATTGCAACTAGTAAGACAAACTTCAGTATGCCCAATAAATAAAATAGTGTTTGGACTTATTTGGATAATTATTTACTCATCTTTTATCTTGTTTAAATGCATAATGGTAGATTAACTAAACAATTATCATAAATACAAATTTCACCAATCTAAAGAAATTTCAAATTTAAATTTAAATAAATTATAATAAAATTAAAATAAAAAAATTCAAGAAATATGAAAAAATATTGCTTTTTTTGGTGAAAATATACGCTGTTATACAAATCATACGCAATTTATTTGCAAAAGATACGCCACTGACTGACGACTGTTTGTATGCATTTTTAGTGTTTCTGTTCCTTATGGCTAGTAGTTTCTCCACTGCCCATCAACGAAAACTCTTCCTCGTCTGCTGGACCCGAATCAACCTACAGTTGGTTCAAAGGCGTATCCAAAGAGCGATTCGCCTTTGTCAAACAATGTTCGTGACAATGAAATGAACAGACTGAAAAAATATATAACCAAATTGTGAATCACATACACATTTACGTCAACGTCGTATCCTTATACTTTTGCATTTAAATATAGAATACATCCAAAATTTAGTAGTACCGGAGCAGAATTCACATTTTTGAGAAAACCTGAAAAAACTTCAGTGTTTTTTCATCATGTGCTCACAATTAAGTCTATTAAACGCACCCAACACAGCATTAATAGTTTCAAAAACCTAACGACAAATATTTTTAAATAACTTATGATGCACTCTTTCCCAATTCCACGTTCTTATTCATAATGTTGCCTTTAAGATACGTACTTCTGAATACGAGACTGACGAATTTTTAATTAAATTTAATTTCGTTAGAAATAATATTACACTGAATTGAAATATTATTCTAAACAAAAGTTAAAAACATACAGTATTGCCATAGCAAACACAATTTTAGCTAATAAATAATGGATGATTTTCTATAAGATATAGATAAAAAATATTATTACTTAATTTAATATAATATGCGTTTATTCAAATGTTAAAATTTAGACTGTTTTATAAAACTTCACTTTTGGCTGTCACGAATCTTCATATATGGACAAATATGAAATAATTATTGATAAAATATAATGGTGATATTGATAAAATATCGATCATCATTTACCAGTATCCATAAACTTACCACTGTAAACGCCAGGTGCCTTAAGTTTGAACTTTGAAACGTCAAGTAAATATATCAACATCTCTCACCAGAAAACGGTTAAAAATGCCCCATCAGATGATGGTGTCAATGTCAAAACACTCATATGGAACAATTATTGTAATTTATAAATAATGCGGTACCTATACCGTAAACGTGTGGTACAATATATATACATCATGGACTAAGATAGTATGGACTGGTATCGACATGGTAAGGGGGTAGTAGAGGAAAATTCCTCAAATGTTTCGACACCTCCACCTACCCAGCCATGAACGATACAACTAGGAGTAAAAGCGCTCCAAGTAAATAATAATGTTACTAATATTTATTTTGAATAATTGGTGTCAAAAGACAAATGTTATGTCTTATGAGTTATAACTTATAAGGTTATATATTATATTAATTTAAATAAAAGATTACCCTCAATATACCCGAAGTTGCACTTGTAAATTTGAAATCAAATAGAGGTTTGACTTATCAAAATGATTTTATTTTTGGATTATTGACTTCTGTAGAAAAGTCATTTTCTAAATATTGTAAAGATAATGTTTTCTTGTTAACAATTGATAATTTTTTTAATAACAATAGGTCCATTCAATTTCCGTGTATGGAACATAAAACAGATATATTAACACAAATAATATCCAAGCTTGTAATCATGCGAATGCGACAGTATTCATTAATTGCAAATAAAAACACAACCAAGATAAATGCCAAAAAAAATAAATAAATTAGCAAAATTAGTCAATACCTACATAAGTGTACATAAAAATTAAAAACAATAAAGATTTAAGATTTAAAATGATCAAACTGTATTTTTTAATTTTTAGTCCGTTTAAACATTGATAATGACATTACCTGCGTTATTATTAGTATTTTATATTTCCACATAGATGACACTATAAACCATACTTGTACGGCTCGAAACAATTGAGGTCCACCGATAATGTCTCCAGTTAGGTAATGCTGTATAATTCAAACTTGGATTAAATTTTAAGAAAAATGTAAATCAAACAATTTAAAAATATTTAAATATATTCTAAAATAAATTTAAAAAAGACCCGTGTCAGTACCATTTTTAATTGTCGTGTAATCACGATATTTGTTAATAAAAAACGTGTTTACATTTGTTTCACAGCCGCGCGTATGGTCGGTGCGTTTTTATACGCCGCGTATGGAAAATGCATTATTATTAATAGAACGTTTCACACCCAGGCGTATCATACGCACGCGTTTTTTCATCAGTGCGTTCGACAAAATCCATACGCTTAGTGGATCGTCGTTCGCGCGTGCGAAACGTTGCTATATCCATTGATATCTATTGACATTTTCACAGCCACGCGTTTCACACGCCGCGTATTTATATATTTTATTTATTAGGTAGCACTTATTTATTTCAAAAGTTAAAAAAATGAATCCGAATACAGACACTGAACTTTTAATAATATTGTAGTTGAGGCCCGAAAAAAATTACGGCATGCTGGGAATGAAAATGATAAAGACAGGGATATCAGTTTTTTTTATATATATTTTAAAGCTTTTCGTTTTAAAATATAACATGCACTGTAGAGCGATAAAAGTTGAAATTTTTTAGTGTTCATTGTGTACACACTACTGCAGGAGGACTTCAGTTTCGAATGAACACAACTCGAATGAATGTATTCAAATACATTTTCTCACTGGTCGCGTATCAAACGCGCGGCTATGAAACGGACCTGATGGCGCGTATGAAAACACCACGTATCGGAGTTTTTATCGGTCGTGTATCAAACACGTGGCTCTGAAACGGGCTTAGGTCGCATTTTTCATTTTTATCAACTTTGAGAAACCTTGAATTTTTGGATTTTTTTTTACACGTTTATCGAAAATTCTTTTTGAAAAATCGAAAAATAACCCCTCTTTTATGTACCAACTTGATGCGATTCGCTATCGAAAACAGGGTAAGTATGTGTAACAATCAGAGTAGGGACGGATATGGGTGTCCCCATATCCCTGGAAAGTAGTAGGCAAAAACAGAAAGTTTTATACTTTTTTTTTCGCTTATTTACGTTTTGAAGGAAGTATTTCGTAATTTAGTCGGTAAACTATAAATTGTTTGGTATTTAGTCAATCGGCAAAATCAGAAAAAAGTTAATGACTTTTTTTTTCTTCGGGACTGTCCCCAAAAAGGAGACACTCCATCTAATAGAATTTTTGGGTTCAGGCATAAAAAACAATCTATTATACGAATATATAACAAACATACGCTATTTATACATAATGTACCATTGCTAAGATATTAGCTTATTAAACTACTTACATACTTAATATTTTAAAACAACCACAATAAAAATTATTACCAATAATTATTTATTTTTAAAATGCAAATAAAGATTTTTCAATTGTTAGATTTTCATTTGTCTTGAAATTTTATAAAAATTGCTTATATAGAACCCCTTAAATATAACCACGCTGAGATTATAATTTAAAAGAGTAAAATTTACAAGAAACTCTTGGAAGGACGACAATCATTTACACGCGAGTGCCTGCGCTACGTTATCGATGTGCGCAATGTTCGTATGTATGTTTTTATACTGGTTGTGGATAGCGGGGTTTACACACACCAATATTAATTTACACATGCACACACACATACAACATTTTTGAATTATTTGAAAATTGCCTATACACATCCTCTTAAAATTAGCTCCCAGAGATCCGCCTTGATACACATAATATATACTATATAGTTAAAGTATTTTTATTTCATGTAAAGATTGACAATCAACCCATTAACAACACTTAATAGTTAACTTTTTTTAAAATATATATTAGTTATTTAAGAAACTACGACACTATTATCTCTCTAAACATTTGTAGAAGAATGATATCCACGAATCACAAGATTTGACCAATTTTTGACAGGTGAATGGATTTGAGTATAAAATAGAAAATACAAGTGCTTAAAATATAATAAATTATATTTAAAAAATATTAGGTATAGAATATAAATTATAATACAATTTTATATTCTACCATATATTTACAATTAATTACCTATTCAGAATATGAAAAAACAAACTTCAATAAATAATAAATAATATATACGGCATCACACAATTTCTTCATATAAATTATTATTTTTTTATTATTACAGAAGGTTACTTTGAATATTGTTTTCAACCAAACTGCTGAAAATTCATTTTCAAAATTGAAAAGCAGATGTTCTTCACATTTTGCATAGACCACGAGTAAAGTTAGATACGCTATTATATAAAACCCGAAATAGTTGAGAGAGAATAGGCAAATGAAAAGAAAAAGAAGCATATATGTAACTAGATGATTTAAATTTCTAGTCTTATATTATAGGTACTTACCTATAATAGTTAATATTTTTAATTAATTTAAAGTAACTAAATAAATTTTATAATTGCAAGTCTAATAATAATTAAACAAACATTTGTTACCGAAAAATGGGGTCACATGTACCGAATGGATGAAATCTTTTGGTCAAAAAGTTATTCACAGACAAAAATAAAAAAAATAAATTGTACACTCAGAATCTAAAATACGATTATAAATAAATTATACCTAAAAGTGTACGCCATACTTTATATATATATATATAAGTAATCTGGGGCGTAGATAGGGAGTTAGATAGGGGCGTTCAATCCCTCCTCATACATTTTTAGAAGACATCGTACGCACGGTTTTTAAGGGGTTCTGCACAGTTTTTAAGAAATTTTAATAAAAATAAATATCCAATAACTTAAAATTATTTAAATATATTTTTAAAGCAATTTAAAAATAGTCTAGTGCCAATATTATTTTTAACATATTGTAATCACGATATTTGTTTAAAAAAAAACATGTTTACGTATTTATCAACTTGAGGTTATCGTAGAAATATGAATTATAGATAACAAAATTATTTATAGTGTCCTACGTAGACAATTTTTGATTTATGCATTTTAAAAAAATCAATTTTTTGATTTTTTTTAAACAATTTATAATTATAAACCTTTAAAAAATGAATGTATCAAAAAATACCTAGACTACATAAGAACTAGATAATATTATTAGCAATAATTTGTTTTTTATTTCGTATTTCTATCATGTCTGTAAGTTGATAAAAATGAAAAATGCTAATGCAAGTTTTTCATTCAAAATGTGTAGGTACGCCATCCTCTTAATAATGAATAATACACAAATAATAAATTATATTTACCGTAATGTACTTTGTTATAATATTATGAACCACCTCCTCCATAAAAAATTCCTGTCTATACTCGTCTATGTAGGTAATATATACTTGTATAGTATTACAATAATTATTGTTTTATTAGTATATTTCCAATAAGGTTTTAATTTTAGTAATACATGCACTTTTCATTAAATAAAAAAATTATTATTTAATTCACACTAAGAGGATGCTACACAACCAAAATAAAAGATTAAAACTATTTCTACTCGAACATAAAAACCCGGGACTATAATGAAAATGAAATAACCAAATATTACATGAAGGAGAACTAAATAATATGTGATATAGCGTTTTTATTTTTTATTATTTTTAGTTAAGTAATTAACTGTTAAACTTTCATGGTCTTATGGTTTTATGTTTTTTTTAGACATTTATAATACAAAATTGAGACGAATTATGAAAAAAAATAGTCATAGATTAGATTCTTTCCTATGTAGTAACAAAATTTGGTGTTTTATGTTCGCGTAATACATGTTTTTTTTGAAACAAATATCGTGATTACACAGCAATTAAAAAATCTATTAACAGTTGACACAGAGGTATTTATTTAAACTACTTTAAAAATATATTGAAATATTTTAAAATTGTTGGATATTCATGTTTCTTAAAATTTCATAAAATTTATTTATATAAAACCCCTTAAAAAGTGGGTGCATGGCATCCTCTTAAATATAATGTTATTAGGTTATAAATGATAACAAACAATAATCATTATGATAATTACAATATTAAGATTAACCATTATAAATTATAATTATATTCATATAATATTATGTATACCTACCAGCTATTGTATATTACTGGATATATTATAAATCGTTACAATATTACAACATATTGTATTATAATATTCTTATTGTACCTACTATACCACTGTTAGTTGCTACTATTAATTTATTATAATATATTATATTAATTTAATTCCATTGATTATAAAAATAGGAAGTATATATTTTATCTTTAGACTGCATATATATAGTTCAATATATTTTTCACTAAACAACCATAGTAACTATTTTTAATTTTCCTTTTTTTTTTTAATTAACTTAAACCTATAATATTTTGTTCCAGCCCCGAGCCCACATATTATATATACCTACGTATACAGTAAATAGTAAATACTAAATTCAGAACTGTACTTGTACATGCGTACAGAAGGTTAATGCTGGGGTCCCTCTTTTAATAGGGTATAGCCTATATTTAAGTTTTCCTTCTTCTTCTCTTTTTTTTTTTAATTTTATTTTTGTGTACTCCCTTCGGATCTCCCGTCGTCGACATTAAATCAACGTGTACCGCATGTGCATTTTGTCAAACGTGTGTGAGCTCACTGCAGAGGTATATTAGAATCCTCCTCAATATATACACATACACAGAAAGATTTTTAACATTTTGACATGTCCGGTAGTTAAGGGCCAAAGGGTCTAACAGGAAGTGCAAAAAGGTCTTGGAGGGGTCGCGGGGACATCCTCGAGAACAGACGTCGTTAGAGACCGGTACAACGTGATTTTTAAACTTGGCGAATAGAAACAAACGGATAATGATTGTTAATAATTTACAAAACCACATGAGGATTTTTTTTTTTTTTTTTTTACTCGTTAGTAAGCAGACGGAACTATGTGATGGGTGCAAAGAATATGGCGAACCGTGTACATATTATATTATATACGTAAACATACGTATACTATACTATTATAACATTTGGAGAAGTTAATTTTAAATGTTAGTTGTTACAATGGGAATTACATTATATATAATGACCGATATAGGCTGAATTATCAATTTACTCAATATACATATAACTACAAAAAAAAAACCTTAAAATATTTACAAAAAAAAAGTATTCACTCAATATACGCATGTAGATAAATTCGTAAGATATAGGTATACTCTTATACTGTTTATCTCTACATGACGTATAATAGAACAGATTGAAATAAATATAAACTGTCAATTGAAATATCTACTCGAAAAAGTTAGGATAAAACAGTGTTAATTTTAAATCTTCAAAACTGGTTCTCAATCTCTAAATATTGTAGGAAGATTAACATTCAACAACAAACACACTTCTAATTCACTATTTATTTAACGATCATTATCATAAATATATACCTACTTACATTGTATATAAACTAAGAAATAGTTTTAAAGAAAATAGTAGAATATCAATGTACAGATTTATTTATTTATATTTCTATATGCTTGCCTCCAACGGGAATCCGAGCTTCTCGTTTTATCTATAAAAATGCAAAAATGTTTACCCGTTTTTTCCTACGAAAATAGCTTCTTATACCTAGGTACCTACTATTTATTTAATTCCCCGACCCGTTTTCGTGATTGCCAGTCTTTATATCTTTTATACCTTTTCCTTTACCGTTTTCAAACTATTCTTCGGTCGTTTTGAGATTTTTTCGTTTATCCATATTCTCGTCTTTTCTTTAAGCTTTCGATTCCGGGAAGAAAAACGGCTTTAACTGCGCCGAACTCTTGAAATCGGCTTTTGTCACTTTTGACGATATTTTCAATATACCTATTCAATTTTAGTATTAAATATTATCTGATTTATCATAATAAGTAGCTTAGTAACTAGTATACATACATACAATTAAGGTTGTAACTCGTATCTGAAAATAATGTACGCGGAAGTTCTAAAATTGTTTATTTAATTTCAAAATTAAAATTTTTGGAAATTTAATTTACTACTCAAATTTTCTCTATACTTTTAAAAATAATTTTGAAATAAAAAATAAAACACTATAGGTACCTATGCAGGCATGACATTTTTTAAAAACTTGTTATTTTTGATGGAAAAGTGTGATCACGTATTAAAATATAAATATATTAAAATATATTACAATTAATAACTATATATATATTTTACATTATACTTTAACTAGGTATAGTTAGTTTAGTATCACTCAAAATCCAATAAATATTGTATATATATATATAAGTATAGTATAATTTATAAAATATAAAAACCCAAATTTTATAAAATAATTTGGGTTTTATATTTTATGTAAATAAATCTAATAGTTACTTAATCTATTACGTGCATTTGGTATCAATATATAATATATACACTGAATATATAGTGAAGTCTGTAAAATCTATCTCTATACCCTTGTATGTTAGTTTTTTTCTATATTGTTCACGGAGAAACTATATATCCTCGCAAGTGACATCACTAACAACCGCCTAAAGGCTAAAAGCATGTCATTGGCAGACATCTTTGCGTCTTATTTGAACACTATATATTATATAGTTGTTTGTTTAAACACAATAAGTACTTATTTTCTCGTTGAAATGTTTAATAAAGTTTTAAGGAACTTTTAGAATTGTAAAACTGTTAAAACACTATAATTACTTTTTTTTTTTTTTAAGACGAACGGCAAATATAATATACTTAGTACCTACTTACTTTATATTAATATAAAAACAACTAAAGAATAAAGGTAGGTACAAAAATAAATAATGATTTTTAATTAAAAATGTATGATACTTATGTATTTATACATTTTAATTAGATATAGGTATTATAAAATCTTATATACCTATAGGTAAATGATATTCGATATTTTTTACTTAAGAGTAACATAGTACGCTACACACACGATTTTTAAGAGGTTTTGTAAAATTTTTATGACATTTTAAGAAAAATGAAAATGAAACAATTTAAAAATATTTAATTATATTTTAAAAGTAATTTAAGAATAGTCATGTGTCAGTATTTTTTTTTATTGTTGTATTAACATTTTAGCATACATGTGCTTCATAATCATATTTATGCTTTTCTCTGTGTAATCCTAGAGTCAAAATGTATAAAAAAAAAAAATATGAAATATCAGAATATTTACTGTACCCTATCTTGGAGATTTTTTCAAGATATTTTTTTACAAACCTAAAATCCGTGATTGAAAATAGTGAAATTTTAAAATTTTAAAATCAAAAATATATACTCGTATATATATATATATTAACTAAAACGCTACAGCACAGTAAATATTCTCATCTATTATATTTCGTATAAATGTTAATTCTGCGATTACTTAGAGAGAAGTTATAACTTGCAGTTATAGAGTGTGAACGTATTTTAATACCGCTAAAATGGGTGTGTAGCATCCTTTTAAATAAGTACATATATTTGCTCGGAATTATTTGCAAATACACATTTATAGTTATCAATATGGACACAAAACAGGTTATTGTAATATTCTTTTATAATGGAAAAAATCAAAAATTTTGCCTGTTGTAAAAATCCAATGATCAAAAAATCTATTATCTGTGACATTCAATCGCATTCTGTAGAACCCTTCAATTTCAAATACTTCAAATAAGATATTTCACGATAGAGGGGGTTTTTTTTTTGTATTATTCAAAAACGACAATGCAACCCGTTTGTTTGGCGTGCAGAATATTGAAAAGGCTCAGGTAAAAAAGAGATCAACCCACTCATCAGACAATAGAATATAGATTCTTTATTATATCCTAAAGACTGCAAAATTTTCAAAATGCCACAGTATAGTAGCTGTTTATACGTTTTATTCAAAGAAACGCGTGAAACGGTTTTTCTATTTTTAATATAAAAATGCCGAAACGAAAGGGGTGGTGAACGACGATAGAACCCAGAGGCTAAAGCCACCGGCAACGGATTGACAGTCCACGGGTCTCCTAGCAACGCCCTCGTCGCGGACGTTTCTGATATTTATCACTTCCTTACCCTCTTATACTACCGTATATTTGAACCCTCCTAGATATAGAAAGTGGGAGTGACAATATAAAAAAAGACTAAACTAAAAAACGTCTAATGTATCTAGGATCTAGACATATTTTTAATAACTATTATTTTAACGTGCTTATATAAATCTAACAAATTAAAAATATTATGTACCTAATGCATACATTTACCCAATTCACATTTATATAATTATAATTTATACTGATTAATATAGGTATTGTTACAATCTACATTCTACATAATATTATTTTAAAAAACCAATAGCTCCCCTCATCGTTACGCTCAGAATCTAAAGCATCAATAGGTATATATTTATAGAAAACTGTAAAAGTAAGCAATTTATTACATTTTATTATGTTAGATAATACATTTATTTTCAGAATATAGTAGGTACTTATACTTCTGTCTGCCATGTATTTACTATGATAAGTTCTTTTAGCAATCCATTATCTAATACCAGGACTTGAAAACGATTTAAAAAAAAACTTTGAGAAACCAATATTTATTTTAAATAATTGATAATATGTACCATAGTGAATAGTATATTGATTTTTTTTGTATAGGTATTACGATTATGTTATAATTTTAACATATCTGTGAGGTGGACAAATCGGCAATTGAAATTTTAAGTGATAAGCCGTGCTATCTTTTACGTATCATTTGGAGTTTTAAACGATCCCCAGGCCCCAACCCATTAATAATAATACATTCATTGATAATAATCTTTTAGTACTTAATGAACAAACCTGTCTTAGCTTGTACCTACCTAATGTTTGATTGAATTATTTATAATTTGTACAGTGCAACTATTATAATATAGAAGTATACTGCTGCAGCTGAGCTGTTGATACAAAATAAATAACCGATCACTGTTGAGTGTAGAAATTGTTAGTATAAATTTATTGTTTAATTATTTATTAAAAATTATTTAATTGAAAAAAATTAAAATATAGACGTAAATTAATAAAATAAACCACGGGTATACGTGGATTTTAATAACACATCCTTTATTGATTATATAATCTAATAAGGTGCGACTTTATGATAAATATTATTATAGAATCGAGCGAGAAAAATATTCGCATTATCACAAACATAAATTACCAACAGTTACTATATTTACCGATAATTTTAAAAACACAATTATGTCATTCAATTTAATTTAAAATGTATATGCCCATTTTAAATCACATATTTTCGTAAAAAATGGATTTCAAATTTAAGAAGCTGGGTACGCCAGTTTAAAATTCACGTGAATGAATGTTCCAAACACTGTAATTATAAACAATTATTAATTGTACATGTATATGTATAGGTATTCTAAATAATATTATCTAACTGTTAATTTTAAATGTTTAAAATTGAAAACTTTTTTATTAAACAAAAATGTTATACTTACTAAATAACATCTTTATTAAACGAAAACGTAAGTAATTACCTACAAAACTTCAGATATAAAAAAAAAAAAAAAAATTATAAAAAGTCGTCCATATATAGATGGTGGAATTTGCTCCTTCGTCACTTTAATTCTTGGACGGGATAGTGTATTATTATTATTTTAAATTTGAAAACAAAAATAAATCATTGCATTCGAAAGATGAGTCTATCGAAGTTCGGTAAGTATAACATATAACTATAATGACTAACTGTATTTGTTAATTTATTATTTCCTGTACATTAAAAAAAAATATTAGAAACGAATATTTACAATGTATATAAAAATGAATACCCACTATAAGTAATACATAATATGTGTATGTATAATAATATTTATAATATATAAATACAAAGACAGGGCGATTTGAGTGAAGTAGTGTCCATTGATACTACTTGCCAAATACGGTCGAACACCTGAGCGACCGCGACGTCAAGGAAAACACCTGTACAGTATACTGTTTATTTTCAAGGGATTGGGATATGACATCAACTAACCTGTGGAATTATGTTTATGTTTTTAAGTATTAAATTTTTTATATTGTTTGTTCTAGGATATTAGAGAGGGAGGGTAAAAGACTGATGGATAATAAAATAAAGATGAATCGTGCGGTTGGTTAAAAAATGCAGTTTTTCTTTGCGCTTAAGAAAAACAATGAAAAATCTATAATAAAGATTTCTTCAAAGTACCAACTATAGAATTAATTTGCTATTGAATAAAGCTCTTTACTCAAAAATTTGTGTTAGACTCCTTTTACTCCCAAAAAATGTATATGGACATTGGACATTGGACATAGTAAAAACATAATCTTAAAACTGATCATTCCTCTCGTCGCTCAGAATCTAAAATTAAAAAACGTAATTAAATGTTAAACAAAAAATAAAACAATATTTTTAAAAACTTTTTTCAAACCCTGTCCAATGCATTTAGTAAAATCATTTACAATAAACGTATTAACATATTAGGTATGGGTACATAATATACTTTAGGTAATTTTTTCGCGAATCATTAATTTATTTTAATATTTCAATTAGGTATATAGGGAGGTACTATACGAAACAAATATTGGTTGTTATAAAGAAATATATTATAATATATGTGTATAAATAGGTATAATGTATAATATATGTTTTTTAAATATTGTTGTTGAGATTTAGATTTTAGTTATTAGATTTGGTAAACAGTATATATATATTTGGCATGTCTCGACGTTTTTACGGTTATTTTAAGTAAAATAATTTTCAGTTTTTAAATTTTATTTTTCATATTTTGTACAGGTATGTTTAGGTACGTGGTCAATCTACTTTTGTTCAACTATACCGCGGTTCACCCGCTATACGTGTGGCCCCGACCTAAACAAATTTTGCTCCCCCAGATTTGTTATTCTATGTAGTTGCGCCATTGAATAGTATAGTAATAGTATATAGGTATAAACACCGTATCAATAAAATTATTATTAATTTCTCGATGTCCATACAAATGTATAATACGGTTTGTTATATCCGGGATAAATAAAATGAATAGCAGGTAAATTATTCTATATACATGGTAGGTATCGAAAATAAAAATAGTAAGATATATTGCGGTAAACTCAAAACTGTTATACTCGTATATTATAGTGTGTCGTATAGTATTGTGTTAAACTAAAATAGAAAGAATACAAAAAGATAGCGGTTATTGGACCATATTTTTTTTTTTTGTTGCTGCTAAATTATGTGAACCGTTAGATACACTTGACATCCGCCAAAGGCAGTTGCGCAAGAAATAGACCCAAGGATATATGGTATTCAGGTCCATTTTTTTCTGTTATTTTTTGCTCTTCCTTTAATAATTTACGGTTACGTCAATTTTCTTCGAGTGATTTTATGGTCATACGACATATAATAACAATGAAAAAATATAACATATCGTATTGTAGTTTGGAAAAAAAAAGGCAGGTCAAAATACTTTTTATCTATGCTGCAGTGTTGCATTATACTTGCCTACCTATTATATTAAGATTAAGGATGGAATGGAAAATTTTTTGCTTCGATACATTATAATACGTGTGAAAACACCAAACACACACACACACACACACAATATTATTACAGTTACTGCAGCAAAGTTACAAAATATTGAAAATGCCAATGACTATAAAACATTTTGTAGTATTTTTTTTTTTTCAAAAAATATAGGGTAATGGGTGAAAAAAAATCATGTACATATACGAACAAAAAATATTAAGTGTTTTGTAGAGTAGACGGTATAGATTGTTGCGATATATTATATTCATAGTGTGACATATGAACCTGCATATTGGTTTCTTCTTACATATCGTGTATATGATTACATGAAATTCAAGTATTCGATTTTTTTACTCGTCTGTTTCAATTAGCTGCCATTAGAATTTAACACACCAGTGGTTAAATGCGTAATTAGTGGGTATAAAATTAGTATTTTCATTTACAATCCCTCTACGCGTTCTGTTTTGAATTATGGCTGTTGTAACGCAACACACAATTAACCCTCGTAATTCAACAAGGACGTTCTCGGTCACTAAGTGTCTGGCAAGATGGTTTTAGAAGTTTTATATAGGTAGTGACTTAAAAGTTAAAACTGTTTACTTGAACCGCGTGCACCATAAAACTAACAAAATGATCTTAATTGTATAGATACCTACCTAAAATTTTTTAAATACATTATATATGTGGTTAAAAAATATTTAATAGGTTCCTATGCACAAAACAGTACGTTTAAAGATTTTCCGTATTATTTTTATTTACAAATTATACCTACTCATTACACACATTAAATAAACGTTCGTAAGCTTCGCGGATATACTGTAATCTAAAATAAAATTACTACAACAGTTGACTTTACTAAGAATCAATGATTACATTTTGATTCGCTTTTTTATTAGTAACAACAGAATTAAATATTTTTTGTCTTTGTCAGGTGTTTTAGTACTTTTTTGTTTTTCGTCTTACAAAAACGGTTTGTACCTACACGTTTTTTGATAAATTATCAAAATTCGCACTAAAAAAATCGAAACGTCCTAATAAACTCCTACAATATAAAAATAATTATAAAATATTGGTTATTTTATTAAAAACGTAGGTATTATAAATTAATAAATTTTACGTTTACTAATTACCTACTTATAGGCCATAGTATACTGTAATAGTTAATAATATATTAACTAAAAAATATGCAAATTTATGTATTAGCATAATATATTATACCTGCTATTACCTACCTAGTACAATATATATAAAACTGACTCAAGTGGACCGGTAGGACGCAGATGCAATATATTATGCATGTTCCCCTCTGCAAAATGGTGATATGTTTTCAATTTTTATTTTATATTATTTTGTATTCTCTGGTTTCATTAAATACATTTTCGACTCGAGACAAATATACTTTAGACATTCATCAATGATAATTTAAAATTATAATTATAATTATAATTTATTGATATATTTAGTACATTTTAATTAGAAATGTATCTAATAATATATTTAAATTGTTTTTTAATATATTTATAAAAGATAGGCATATTAATATTTTTACTACCGGTTAAAAGTAAGTTATTTACTTAAATCACCCTTGCCTACCAATTTTATTATTTATTTGAAAATCAGTTTATACCGACACAAGTTATAAATCTGTATACTATAATATTACATTATTCTAAACTCAAATATATATGTTTATCCTCTTTTTAACTTCTAAAGGGATTTCCATATTTTTGCACTTCGTGAACAATAATATAGAGCAATGTTATGTTTAATTTTTAATTTTTTCCATACTTGAGAAAAACTTTAATTTGTTAGAATTATCAATGCTTCGTTCAAACAAACGTTTTAAGTGCATTTTCGTTTTTAGTGAATTTAAATCCACGTTGTAAGAGTATAGGTATTATTGTAGTATTCGTGTAGTGTCGACAATATAAATATACTACGGTATACATATATATATATATATATATATATATATAAATATACAGTATAAATAAATATACTCGTACATTTGTCTTCATTTCTTTTGGTACTTGGCCCACTAATTGAAAAATACAATTTTATACGAATATTATAAAAAGAAATGTTCATGATTTTATTCATATACATTAGTTAATTAGCTTATTAATCATTGTACGAATAAAAATATCAATGTAAAATTACTAACTACAGTCAAAATTGACCGGATATAATTATTATTGTCATCATATACAAAAACTCTTTGAACCTGTATACCTATATAGATACCTTTTAAAGTAATTGTTAATTATTATATAGATTGAAATATTAACATTTATCGTGTGAATCAAAATAAAAATAAAAAATATCGTATTTTGTATTAAACTACATATTATAACTCTATTAGTTTTATTTTTGTTTATATGCCAAATATTTTTTTCTTGGAGTAATATTTTTTTTTTTTCAAGTTTTAACATAATGTGCGGTTACAAATCGTGGTCATTGGATTCTTATATAATATATATATATATATATATATATATATAGGTATATGTTCAAAAAAGAAGTCGATACACACATTTTATATTTTTTGCCCTCTTTCTCTCGTTTCTTATGTACAGTGTGTGTGTGTTTTTTTCTTCCTTTTTCAACCCCGTCTCCTCTTTCAAATCCATAAAAATAAATAACCCAAAAACGTGTGCAGCTGACCGTTTCCGAGAATCGCGAAAAAAAAGAAGAAAAAGAGAGAGAGTGAGTTAGGGAGAGTGAGAGAAGAAGTAAGAGAGAACACAAACCGTCGCACCGCGCTACCGCTGCAGTCCACAATCGTTCTGACCCTTTGTGTATTTCCTAAAATTTCTGTCATAATTGCTACAACGGACTTTTTTGTGGCTGAATTCTTAAAAATGGACCCTGCACATATAATAAAATATATTATTTTATTATACGCAGAGATGCGTTTAAATGTATACCTTAATAAATTATATCCAACGGACTGCAAAATTTCATTTAAATAACTATATATATATATAAGTATATAACTATAGCTGTGCCGGTCGATACATTTTAATAATTTAAATTTAAATGATATATAAAAATAGACGAATTGCCCTACAGCGTTGTCTAAGTTTAAATTAAACTTTATGTTACAGGAGTTCATAATTTTACGAAACGTTAGGTATTATGATGTTTAAAATACTCATTACTCGCTAGTGTTTTGGTCCCTGCACTGATCTATAGTATATAATAACAATAACATCCTTATCCTTATCGTTTATATTTCAAATAAATGGTAAGGTGATATTTTGTTCCACGCACATTTTGTTGCCATGAGACATTTTGTTCCTATTTGGGATTTTTTGTTCCCAAAGTGGATAAATTGTTCCTATTAATTTATATTTTCCACCAGAAAAAGGGCACAATTTACCCTTTTTCGACAAAAATTTAAAAGGAACAAAATATCACACTTGGTTTTTTTGTTCCCATATATGAACATTTTATTCCTATATTGGGATAAATTGTGCCTTTTCGAAAAAAAAAAAAAGGAACAAAATTTGCATAATTTGGATCAAAATGTCACACAGGAACAAAAAATCCAAGTGTGATATTTTGTTCCTTTTTATTTATTTTTTTTCAGAAAAGAACAAATTGCACGCGGAATGAAAAATCCCATTCCCAAGATAAATACGTATACTTACAACTTATACAATAATATCATATTATATTATTACAACATTTATTTATATATGTATATTGTATACCTTATTTTACATTTATAAAATAGTAAATATTGGACTATAACCCAATTGGGTAAATAAATACATTTTTACCTAGAGTTTAATAGTCCTTTTGGGTAAATAATATTACGGATACAATTATATACATACAACAATAATAATAACATATAAGTACCTACACATTTTTAAAAATCAAATCTATTGTCACAACTCGTAGGATAAAATAAATACAATAATAAAATAAGTACCTATACATTTTTGGAAAATATTTTGCTCCACTTTTTTATTTATTTATTTATTTATTTATTCAACGAATAATTATTAGTCTAATATATACAATATGATTATATAATATCTAAAATATGAGATAACGATGATAACATAAGATAAAATATGTATTTTATTTAATGTTCATGATTTATACGCATTCTATAATAATAGTTATTATAAGTCTTATATAAAACAATTTGCATATTTTATTTATAATATATCTTTCCGGTAGACATTTATGACTCCATTTTTAAGTAATTTGATTTTCATTATATTTACCCAAACAGCGTCATGGGCTATCAAGTTTTTAGTTTTTACTTTACCCAAAGAGCTAAGAAATTTTTCCCAAAAATGCTATCAAAAAAATCCAATTTATAATCAATTTATCTTCTCCCAAAAATTTTAATTCCCTTTTCCTCCTTGAACTTAAAAATATATTTTCTTAGCAGGTGTTCGCATTTAGTGTTTTTGATATAAACGTTTTGACTTTAAAAATATATATTATAATACATAGGTAATAATTAATAATTAATAATATAGTATAAAATAAATAAAAATAATTTTATTAGGATGGATGTACATCAAAAACAGAATCTAATCATTTAGAAATGTGGCTTAATATTTATATGAATAACGAAATTGAGAAAAATTAAATAGGTAGGTATTAAAAATTATATTAGAAATGTGTGAGGCTGCGAGAGAAATGTAGGTAGGTTAATAATAAAGTATTTAGGTACGTATTTTAAAATTTGAGTGAACATGTAATAAGCTATTTATAATCATAATGATGACGTTGATATTAAAATTAGAAAGAGATAGAAATATAATGTACGGTATATGTACTATATTGTATTATTTGATATTTCCATGGTAATAAATACCTACATATTATTTCGTATCCACAACGCAATGAGAGAATACTATACAGCAAACCGTTGGTATGATTGTACGAAGAGAGATCCAATCAGACTTGCATTCTTACCTTATAGATATTCATTTTTCCAATGATCAATAATAAATATTATTCAGATCAATAATTGACAGTATACAGATTACAGATACTAAATACCAATATATTTAATAATTTTTTACAAATATTTTTGTATACAAAAATATGAACTGCGTAAACAATATTGAATATTTATTTACAAATAATAAATATCTATAATAGACATTAGACATGTCATTGATTTAAATCAATCAATGTCCAGAAAAATATTTATCGTTGAAATAAGAAGCGAAAAATGTTGTTTATTAATTAAAATAAAAATGAAGTAAAAATGTTTTCTCGTAAGAATGTATGTGTAAAAATTACAATGACTAAATGACCTACTTCAAATTAGGTTAAATATTCATTAACATAAATATGAACTGATAAAATTAGTGTTGTACGTACGTTAAAATAATCACTCTCATGATAAGGGGCAAAAATCAAAATTGAATTTAAATAATATGTTTTTTTTTTTAGTTTCTCGTAATGCGCTCTAATTTTGTGTACCAATAGTTTAAACATTTATATAAAAATAACCCTATACTTTATAACTAGGTGGCATTGCAGTGTATATGAGCCTATAGATTATATACAATATATATTATAAATATTATGGTCTATTCGCATATCAGAGGCAATAATATTTTGCTCAATACTTTATACCTACATGACGTACTGCTATACTGAAACTTTAATGCTATATGTTTACTACCTACTGAATGTGAGACAGAAAACCCACTAACCAGAGTTATAAAATGGATATGTTTTAAGTGATTTGATAGAATTGTTTTACGCCCTAAAATATCTATCGCTATAAACAGTGATTTGAGCAATATATATAAACGAATCATGGACATTTTATGCGATTTTATGTCTTATAAGAATGTCTTTGAAGTCTCAAGTTCTATAATATGTTCTAGTGTTCTATGAACTTATCATGATCATAGGCTAAAGATTGATTTCAGAATGTGACTATATTAGTTCCCATAATTGTACGTGTAAAATTTCATTTCCAACTATATATATATATATCCACCTTATTTACATTAAGAAATTCACAAACCAAAACTGGTCCATATGCATATCTAACATAACACCTATATCAGGGCCAGTTTTTCTATAAACGGGAAAATATGCGCTAAATAATAGTGTCTTCTTAAAGTGAACAGATTATATATAGCTATGAACTAATACACTATACATAGGTACTATTAGTTGATATATGTACTAGAATATCCAATTCTAAGAAAAAAAAAAAAAAAAAAATAACCACTTATATATTATGATTGATCCACATGCATATATAATCTATTATAAACTTTAAACACGAACTTGGTCTACGGACTTTTAATTTTAATAGCATAAATTATATCTTAATTTGTAATAAAAATTCAAAAGAGAATTAATTTTTTTTTTATTATAGAGATTTAAATGATCTTACAAGATAATTAATTAGTATATCGTTATTTGTAGTCCAATTATGGAAAGGCTAAAAATTAGAAGAGATATAATTAATAATTATTCCTATAATTAAACAAAGGCTAAGGGTAAAATTGTTTATAAGTACCCTTAACTAATTCTGCGCACGGCTATGTTCTCATCTGCTATAGGTATCTATAAAGTATAACCTAATAATTCTAAAAATGAACTTCTACATATATATTGCATAGCTATGTACCTGTATGTTTTTGAATAGAAGGGGTTAAATAAGAGTTTTTGAGTAAAGAGTAAACTTTCTGAAAGCAAATTCAAGATTTTTATTATAATAAATATATTCTAGTTGATACTTTAAAGAGTTCATTTTTTAATTTTCTCCGTAATTCCCTTCAACGTACCTAAAGAAAAATTACTGAAAATTACCAAAAATTTTTATAAAATAGAAAATTTTAATACCACGAACTTGAAATTTACACTAATAATTTATTAAAACACTATATTAACGTGGTTCAAATATGAAAATGAGTTGATCTAGTGTACATTTTTGAAATTTGATTTCTTTTTCTTATAGGTATATATATATTTATATGTATACAATTTTTGGATAGAAAGAGTAGAGTAGGATTTTTTTGGTGAAAATCGTTCTGATAGGGAATTTATTATGATCAATATTTTTTAAAGGTAAGTTTTCGATTTTCTCGAAGTTTTCTTAAACGTAAAGGAAAACTATCACAAATAACGAAAAATTGTAAAAAATTGAGAAATAAATACTACACCGAGCTTCACTCAAAATTATTTTATCCAAATAAATGATTTAACATTGATTTAAAATTGAATAAATCCCGCCACCAGTATCCTATCTGTCGAACGAAATGCTTCCACCCTCTACTGACGGACTTTTTACTTTTTAGACCTTACGTTACATCATTAATCATTATACCTATATCAATTGCTATCATTATATACCAAATGGCAATAATTATTATTACATTTTTTTTTTTCATTTTAAAATTATACCTAAACATAAGGATTATATAAGGTTAGTTCATATTATATTTTAATTAAATTATTATAGCCTGTCAAATAGGTATCTTCTTCATAAATTATTTCTATTATGAGTATTTAAAAGCTTAAAAAACTATACACAAAAACCATATAGAAAACACACGTAGATTTCATATAGATGTGCTCATAATTATTGCTTCCTAATGTCATAATAGTATCTTTAGAATTTTGCATTAAATCTCAAGTCATAATTATTTTGCATTATAGATACCTACCCACATTTTATGCATACTAGTAAATGTGATAAAATGATAATACCTATAATATTTTAAACGAAATGTCGAATTCTCAAAGCCAACCTATTAATAACATTTGTTTTAATATATGCGAACTGCGTATAATAATATATTATTATAATGTATATATATACCTATATACTATTATTCGGGCCCTTCTGTTTGCTATTAGTTATAGTATGAATTGCAGAAGATTCTCAGTACATGGGAAACAGGAATATCCATTTATTTGCCGGGAAAAAAATCTGTACATAATAAAATCGTTCGCGTTTTAAAATTTTACCCCAAATAATTCGATGACAAGTTTAAAAATTTATGGACTTTTCGCTGTTTTACATAAAAAGGCCCGATTGTTTGACCTCTGACGTGTCCGGTCGATTAATGGGTTTCGGACAATGGGACTTCCGAATTTTTATTTCTTTTGCCGGACGGGTCACACGGCTGCTGGACTGTGTAAATTGTAGGGGTCAATATCGCACCACTGTTTTATACAGCTGCCCTTTGACACCCCTTAACCCCCTTTTGGCCGTCTAAATTGACCCCTGTTGGCGTAATAATAATAGTAATTTACAAATAAAAATACCAACTGTATTTTTTTCTTTACAGAAAAAAAAAAAAAAAAAAAAGAGGGAAAATCTGTACAAAATAACTCATGATCAACTTTACGAAAAATACAACTATATACTGTGGCTATACTACAATAATAGGTATTAGGAAGAGGTATTGAGCCATTTAAAAGGACACCACGTCTGTATGGTTTACTATCTATTTGTCAAACTGCATATATAACGTGTAATAAAGAAATAGTGAATTCAGATAAAACACTATTCTATATGTACTCATTGAATATTCGTACAAGACTCAATAATCGATATAAAAATGTAAAAATTGTATACATACATTATACACATGTAGGTGCCTATATATTATATGATATTGTATTTTTTTTTTGGTATCCTTAATTTGTGATTTTAAGGGAAAAAATGTTTTAATTTTGATATTTTCGCTATTTTACCGTTTTACAAACGTAATATAGTATTCCAAACATTTGATTATTTTTAGCTTTATTTATTGATATAGTACATTTTGAAAATGTAATTTTAAATTTGTCTTCATAATATTTTATTGGTATTTCAATATTTGGATAAGTTATAGGTATCATAAATTACATAAAACAAATTACAAATTAAATTAAAAGTTTATAAATATCTATCTATACCGTAAATGTAGGTAGGTAGGTATATCGAAAAACATTTTTTACCTAGTCAATATAGTCCCTACTATAGTCGTACAGAAATCCGTAAGATTATAGAAATTGAGGAATTCATATGGCATAGGTATATACTATATAATTTTATATTATTTTACAGTTATTTCTCGGTAGGTACCTACCTATATTTTATCATTTATTAATAAGATTATATTTCTTAGTTTCGATACTAAACTTTTAAAGTACTTCAGGTGAAGTATTCTACACGACCATTAAAGTAATAAAATTCGATATATAGAATAAATAAAAGGAAATAATACGTTCTCTGCAGGCAGGAACGTAAAGCAAAAAATATATATAAGTATTGAGGGGGAAAGAGGTAGAAATAAATTTAACAATGGTGTTGTGCGAAGGACAGGGGCTCTGTACAGGATTCAATCGATCGGTAACGCGCGTTATGTGCACATATATATAGAAGGATGATGAGGAGGTGGTGGAAAAAACCCTATTGTACGTGACAGTGTGTCTTTTATGAAAGGATCGATCGAAAATAACTATTTTTCAGAAGGGTTATGGTTTGTAACAAAATGGCCGGTCCAAATATAACGAACACCCTGGCGTATCCATCCGGTCCTTGTTTTCCTCGGTTTTAAAAAGGGTTTGCGTTTTTAAATGAAACAGCTGCATATATAAATATAAAGGACAATAATACTGCGAAAATATCCTTTTTTCAGAATATTCATGTTTTTGATGAATTCCCTGATTTTTTCCACACTTCTCAAATTTTTTATCCTTTATTCTCAATACCATGCGGTTACTCCCCGTGGTTTTGGTTCTTATTGAAAAAATATATAATATAATAAATTCGAATAAGTAATCCCCATTTTCAATGGATTAATGTTAAAATGAAATATAATGTCATCACTCATCGAAGACCCATGGAAACCCATCGTCATATATACATTTTTTTTTTTTAAATAAACTATTTGCATTGATATGATGAATAATATATTTGACTTTAATAACTAAATGTAACATTTTGTATATTACAATTTATTAAAACATATTATACGAACTTGAAGCTCATTTTATTTTACTCAAAACTTTAATAATGTTGTAATTTAATTATTATTATTATTTAGCTGTGTTTGACGAAAAATGATTTTTATAAAATATATAGCATAATATTTTATTTCCAAATATACAAATCACTTTATGAACGCGTTTTAACTACAGTTTTGCGTAAATATGTTTTTTAAACAAATATCGTGATTATACCCGACAATAAAAATTTGAATTTACACGTGACTAATTTTTGGTTACTTTTAAAATGTATTTAAATGGTTTTAAATTGTTAGATTTTTATACTTCATGAAATTTCTTAAAAAAAATTACTGGAATCCCTTAAAAATTAGTGTATAACGTTTTTTTAATACATAATATATATACCTTCTACTCATATAATAGTTATTTACAATCGTATCTAGTTGTTAACCTGGTCTAACCCTGTGTTTTAGAAAAAAGTATTTTTTTAAGGTCAAGAAATTATAAATATTATTGTTACTTAATAATCTAAATATTTACAAAATAAATGTTGAAGGTAATTTAAAACCGATTAATGAAAAATATAATATAGGTATAATATATTTTACACTACCGTATTAGTATAATAATATATAGGCGGTATACTATAGAAAAATCTTCTTGTTTTCCTATAATTAGAGCCTGTATAGCCTGTAGAGCCTAATAAAATACATCCCATGCTATAATATGGTCTGTAAAAATAATTAAAATTATGAAATATATAATAATATGTTTGTGACGAGGAACAAAACCTTAGTATCTAAGCAAAAATTAAAAACAAATATTTAAAAATATTTTTATAAATAATTTAAAATGGTATTTTATCATATACCTCTACATATATGTAGCAGGTATTATAGGTATAAACAATATACAATTGTAATGATGGTTTATAATTTTAAATTTTTAATGTACTTTATTGTACGACACATTTCATATTTACCCTGTGGCTATATAGCATATTATATATGGTACACGAAAATATAAAAATTCATTATGCATATTTAATGAGTAATTATTGTATTTTATATGCTGACAAAAGGAATAGGGGTTACAGTGTAAATTTTAGATTATTCAAATGTAATCAGTTTTAAAATATTAAATATTTGGATATTTATAAAAACTATTATTGTTTTTTAGTATATTTTCGTTAGTGGTTAGCTTCACTCTAATCAATATATAACAGTCTCCAACCGAATGTCTTGAAAAGCAATTTCGGTACTCCTATATTATACTGTCACTACAATTATCATACAACAATACAGTAGATATAAATAAGATAAAAAGAGAATTTAAATAAAAACATAATAGCTGGTAACATATGACGTATAAAAAACATGTTAAAAAATATTTTATTTTTATATTTATATGATAAAATATGTTATTTAAAATTGGCACCTGGTAAAATCACATCAGTAAAACACAATTTTGTAAAATAATTGTATATCGACTATTTAGGTATATATTTTTATTTTTTACCTACACGATTCCGCAAAGTATCCAATGTATTCCAATCCATACTACAGCATATACTACATCGCAGTTTTTATGCCCTGAATTATGTGACCCAGATAATGCAAAGATGTAAATTAATATTTAGGTACTTTATATGTATACAACAGGGCTTAAAGTGGAAAAAAATTTCAGGGGGGAACTATTGTCCTCATATAGTTTTAAGCGATCCATATATCATTATTAAGGCGCGGATTGCAAAATAATATTTTTAGTGGGTGGTCTAGGGCAATGTTTTCCAAATACTAAATTCGACTTTTATTTTCCATTTTTTTTTAAACATTTTGACTTTAAAATTTAATTTAAACTTTAATTTTTAGAGCATTTTTCCATTTTTAGGGCATTTTTTATATATTATATTTTATGCTTGGATTATGAATAAATAAAAATAATAAATACAATTTAACATAGAATGAAAAATATTTATCTTGTTTCGTAAATTAGTCATTTTTAGTATCTATATGTAATTCTCAATATTTCGATAATATCGATAATATCCCTGATATAGTGATATCGATTATGCAGAGGTATAATATATAGCCATATAGGGTATAAATGTGCGATAACGGTAAATATTTAATATAAAACTAATTTTGAATTAATTTTTTAAATAATATTGTACAAAACTGCTCAGAATTGTTTTTTATTGAATTTAAATACATTTTTAAACATTCTTAGAGTATTTTTTTAAAATTGAGGTATTTTTAAGACAATAAATTGTATTTTTACAGGACATTTTTCATATATTTTAGGGTATAAAAGTCCGTGCCCTAATAATTATTATATTATGTACCTACAATATATAATATATATACATACAGAGTGATTTTATAAGCATGCTTACTTCACTTTTAAGCCTGAATAATGAACAAATTTGAAATTTATTTCATGTAAAATTTAAAACATTAATAATATTATATTTTTATGAAATAAATAATTTTATATAAAAATTTAATATTTCGAAAGAAAATTAAATTTTTGCATAATATACCTATAAAGTTATTAGTAGTGGTTGCCATTTAAGAAAACTAAAAACTAAAAATCATCCAAATAAAAACTGTATAAAAATTAGTTATTTAAAAAAAAATTAATGTTATTATAGTAGGTACTTTAAATTGTACTAGACAAAAATTCAAATTTACGCATAGTACATGGTTAAGAGTAGTTTGAACATGCTTAAAAAATTACGGTGCATATATATATATATATATATATAAAGTTCAATTTTACCTTATTTAATATAAAGAGCTATTTTGAAATAAAACAATTATAAAGTACTTAAATAGGAATATAAATTGTATTTTCTTTAATATTAAAGAACAAAAAGAAAAAGAAAAATTGAACAAATATAATGATAATAAAATTAGTTTCTAAATTATTATATTGATTAATATTTGGTTATAATTTAAGCGTTCCAATGTATACCTTACAGAGAAATTATTAAAGAGGACACTTTTTAACCATCGTCAGATATAAGGGGACCAAGTCCCCCTGCGTTCTCCACTTTAACCCCTGGTATACAATTAATCATTTTATATTCTAACCGAAACAATATAGTAATGCATTTATTTTATGCAAGTACCTTTGTGTCTTTTTTGGGTAGGTAACAGATTTGCTTCAAAAGTTTCATACGCTTATATTAGAAATCGAAAAGTGAACAATGTAGATTATATTTTAGACTTGAATATTTTTTAATTAAAATTTTCATGAGTATCAATACTGATAATTATTAAAGACCGGGTTTGTACGCACTTGTAATTATTGTATTATATGCATTCAAAAAGTTCAAGTGTGCATATATTGGTGAAATGTGCATATAAATATGCACTTATAATGGTAAAAATTTGAGAAAAAAAAATACAAAATATGTAACAAAAAACATAAAATTTTATTATTATTTTCATTTTGTTTTTATATTTAATGGGTAAGGACGAATAGTTTCTCTATGCTGATTGTAATTATTACATTTTGAGCCTATTTATTGAGCAGAAAAATAAAAGATAATACGGGAACAAACACATATGTGTGATTAGATACAATAAAATGGCATGTATAGGTTGCGAAACAATAAAGCACTTTCGAAAGTTCCCACTAATTTTAATAAATTTTAATATCCATGACTAAATACTAAGATGATACCGAATAAGTAATTCAATTTCTTTATAAAAATACAATTCTATGATTTATACGATTCATACCATTTCTACAATTCCTATAATTTTATACCATTTATTCTATGATACAATCGAGAAATCGTAATTGTAATTTAAATAAATAGGTACTTATATATTTTCATATTTTTAGTGGTAAAATAACATTTTATATCCATAGTATACAGAAAAATGCATTTAAATTAAGATTATGCAATATTATACAAAATAAGATGTTTTTATTTTATTATTCAAAGAATGATAGTAAGTGCCTAAAGGGGTGGGGGTTTGTCATGTGCTGACATTAGTTGTTAACAAGGGGGATAAGGGCATTAAAATCAAGCTGACAGGCTCGTAGTTAAAATTTTTTTTGTTAAGAGGGTTCAATTTTTAAAATTCAGATAATTATGCACGCAGAGAATCTTTAAAATTTAAATCTAATATTAAAATTAGAGTTGAAATTTAATAAATATAATAATACACTTACGACCTAAAATGCAATCAATACGATTTCAGGTAAAAACCAAGATAAAAATACGAGTATGGGGCCAAAACTTAATTTAGTTCACGATAATTCAGAATATAAAATATTTGTATTTTTCTTGCTAAGTAGCATAAAATAACACTTCCCGAAAATATTTAAAAAAAAAGCTAATTCGCAAATTCTCTATGAATCTAATAAATTAAAAAAGTATGAAAAATATGTTTTATGATTCTCTTAGTTAAACAGCTCATAAAATGTCCCTTACGATTTTTTGCCTTTCAACCGTCGTTTTTATCTTGGGTACTCAACATTTTGGATGAATAGGTATATATACTTACTTTTCAACAGAATTGAGTTAAAAAGTAATTAAGTACCTAATTTTGAAATATTACGAATATCCATCATATTACCGTTGACAACGTCGCGATCGCAAAAATATTCCTTTCCGTATGAATTTATTAGGACGCTACACCGACGGTTTTCAATGATAAATTATATTTACGCAAACCGGTTAAAACAGGTTCTTCAAGTAATTTTAAATTTAAAACACCTATTATAAAATGGATAGCGAAGACAATATTTTGGAGACAACCTCGTTTGAGTTTTTATTTATATGGATACTAATTTAAAAAATGTTATTAAAGTTATAAAATGTTAATTTTTTTTGTATTTTTCAAGCCACAATAATTTTATTCTTATTAGTAAAATATATCTTCGGGCACCAAGCTCTGCAAATTCTTGCGCCGGCACTGTGGATGGATAGATACATTTTACGGAACTGTTCGGTGGTATATTTAATACATTTATATTTACCCACATTTATACGGTTATGAATTATTTTTAATGGAGTATAAACAGTTATGAAAATAAAATCGATTTTGTTAACCGTATATACAGGGTCGGTACCAGACATTTTTTTCTGAAGAAGCAGAATCATGGCAATCTTTTTTTTTTCGATGAGGCAAATACATACTTAGCAAATTATTTAAATACATGGAAAATACTATACTATCATAGCGTTTTCTGATAGTATATTATAATCAAATCAAATGATATGGTGTATTTACAAAATAAGATAATTCTGTGGTATATTATCTAAACGAGTGCATCACATAAAAATAAAAAAATACTACGATGAATTACACAACGAAACAGATGGAAAAAGCTATTAGTAAATACTTGAAATTTAAATTTTCGTTTGGTCTTAAACAGATAGGGAAGAGGTGGGGCAAATCCAAATTTGGGTAGGGCACTTGCCCTATACATTGCCCTCCCTCCCTAGCGCAGCCACTGCACATATAATATAGGTATAACGTATAAAGTATAAATAATTTGATACATTTATACCCAAAATTTTTTCTCGCATACCTATATAGATACAGCAATATACTGAAAACGATATGTTAAAAGGACGCCACACTGACAATTTTTTCAATGAAAAACTTGCATTAGCATTTTAATTTTTATCAACTTACAAATATGTTAGAAATATGAAACTAAAAACGAATTATAGTCTACAACATTATCTAGCGACTGATGTAGCCGATTTTTGATATATGCATTTTTAAACATTTTATGATCTGTTAAGATATCGATTTTTTCAACAGCTTATGAAATGTATAAATATGCATTAACGCTCCATTAGTCGCTAGATAATTTCGTTCTTTATAATTTATTTTTTATTCCATCTTTCTGTAACATTCTCAAGTTGATAAAAATGAAAAATGTGTAAACATGTATTTCAACAAATATCGTGATCACACGACAATTAAAAATGGAATAATTATTATTATTAATATTAATAATAATAATTGATACGTGAATATTTTTAAATTATCTACTTTAAAAATATATTCAAATATTTTTAAATTGTTGGATTTTTATTTCTTTATATATTACATAAAAATCGCCTATATACAAGACCCCTTAAAGATCAAGTGTCTTCTTAAGATGGTCCGAGTCGATCCATTTCTAAGGAGTTTAATATATAGGCAATATAAATGTATGTAATATATAATGATTTTTTGAACAGATAATTGTTTTCGCCGTGACAAAATTGTGAGACTCTGACTGGTCCGATTTAAATTTTGTAAAAGCTTAAGATTGTTTGACATCTTTTCTAGATTTATTTAATCGAGGTGTTTTTCGAAATAGGAATTTCCGCCTTAGGTTAGGTATACACAAGTACAAAATGCTTAAAATAAAAAAAAAATATTTTTTGATTATAAACCCTAGTCATATAATTCATATTTCGAAAAACGCCTCGACCAAAACCTAGAAAATATGTCAAACAATCTTATATGCTCTGTATACGAAGTAGGTATATTATTAAAATGCGCTGACCTGAAAAAGGTCTGAAAACGATAGGTAATTTTTTTTTTTTTTTTTTGACGGACTCGAACCATCTAAACGGTTAGATGGATTATTATTATACGATGTATAATAATAATAATAATAATAATAATATGATATAATCGAATCGTGACGATGGCCTGCGGCAGAACGTTTTTCCCGGGAAATCTGTTCGGACATCGTATATATACGCGGCGGCCGGTCCAACGAAATATCGTCGGAAGCTGCGGGCCGCGGTATACCCGGACGTTTTTCTTTTTCGGTATATATACCGATAATTGTTTCCAACGGATGACTCAGTTTCTCATAAACGTGACCCCAAACGGCGGCCGGGTCGCAACTACCCTTATTTTCATTCCTAGGCCGAGGGTGAATTTTCGGTAGCGATCAGAAGGGGGTATATACGTATACGTATATATATATATATATATAAACGGGGTGTTTGCGTGGACATTCGGGAAAAAATAACGAATGACCATTGGGCATCGGGAAGGGGGGAACGGTGCGCGGGCGGCGGCGGAGACGGTTTGAAATATTGCGGTCCCTTTGCATCACCGCCACCGAACCGCCGCCACGCAGCCTATCCGTACCGCCCCGCGCCGGCTCCCCCAGTTGGATATCGTTTTCTTCTCGTTTTTCACTCGGTGCCCCCGAAAAATCATAAATTCCACTCTTCTTTTTTTTTTTTTCTCTCTCCTCTCTCTCTTTTTTTCTTTTTTTTTCCATCAATACTTAATGGCTCGGACAACAAATGTTATTCTGCCGCCGCCGCCGCCGCCGCCGCCCGTTGCCCCATCACGCGCAAACACATTAAATCCACCGATCGACCGGCCGCCGCTTTATATCGCGCGCTCCCCATACCATACGATATATATCCTCTGCCGCGGCGATATGCAATTATCATAATATTCCGCCGCGTCCGTCTTGTGTTTTGTGTTTGTTGTAATATATATACGTGTGTATATATATATATATATATATATATATGATGTGCGCACGGGGTTACCCCACCGCAACTGCCGACCGGACATTGCCAGACGTATATAATATAATATATATACTTAATATTATATAACTGTGTATATATATATACACATATATACATACTTACTTCCTTTACTGATATTACGCATGGTGTGTATTCTGAAACTCTGACGGGCTCATAACACTATAGAAAATATAGTTTTTATTAAAGTTCGACGAGTTAAAAAATATATAGTTTTATAATTTCTAAACCAGATTACCTCGTTTCCCACCCCCCATCGTGTTTTGAATTCGGAAATATAAGACCTTATGCCTAAAAACCTAAAAGCCTGACATAATTAATAAGTGTATATACTGTAACAATGTTACAATGATAAAAAATATATATATATATATATATATATACAAAAAATACATTAAGATTCGGTCATTTGTTCGTATTATGTTTTATTTTCGTATAAAAAAAGTTTTCACCGTTTTTGAATTTCCAAAAATTAAATCCCCTTGTTTTCAAATTTTTCAGCAAAAACTTATAAAAATCCTGTTTCCAACATTCTCTAGCTAGTGGAGAACCTACGGAAACTTCATATATTTTCAGCAAATTTCGGAAAATTTTAAGCACATCATTAATTTTGTCAGACTCGTATATTATAATATTATTATATGTCTAAATCAATTAAATAATAATATAGCTTTCAACCACCTTAAGGTGATTATCACTTAATAATATTTGAACGCCAAATGATAACTTCTCCATCAGCCTGCAGATACCGTGATTATTGCCACCATAGATAATAATTGTATTATCTATGATTGCCGCCTCGGCCATCACCGTTGCCCAAAATATATCTAATATATTTTTTCTAAATTAATTTTTACGTGTGATAAAAAAAAAAAAAAAGATCAAATAAAAATTGGGTAGTCCCCAGCCTACCCTATAAACACGTCACTGATAAATGTATTATTAATATTACTATTATGTTATTAAACATAACACTTATTAAAAATGTTTTATAATTATATAATATGGACAATATGGTTATTGGTTAGTGGACGGTGGTTGAATTTAGCCCTGTGCTCTACTAGTTAAAGACTTACAAATACCCTAACGATTAAGTACTAAAGCACCTATTTTTATGTAATTTATAGACACCGCATAGACTGATGTAATGTTTCAATATTGTTGATTGAAATTAAATTTGATTAATAATCATTGCACTGTTTATATATATTATATATATATACTTATATAAATTAAACACAAATATAATACTTATATACGCTATAACATTTTATTTGGCTATTTAATAAAATTGTTTAAAAGTTGTATACGTCTACATAATCATCATTCGTTACTTATGTTTCGTATACGAAATTATATGACATATTATTGTACCTATAGCCTCCTACAAAAAATAATAAATTGGTTCATACTTCAAGCAATAAGTAAATAATTGTAATAACTATAATAACTAATAATATATTTAATATTATATATTATAAAATATTAAATATTACTTATACACCTGTATAAATTGGAATTTTATACCATTTAGACTATTTCAATTACAAATATAATTATGTACCTACTAGTATAGGTAGGTACTGAATATAGGTATCTACTCATATTTAATTGGTGATTTTTGGTAAAAAATACTATTACACAAACTCTTAAAACGTAGTGTTCTTAAAGTAATTTTAGAGTTTAAAATACCCATTAACAAATTTGAGTTATTTAATTTTTTAAATTGGAAAACAAATTTTGATAGCTTAAAATTGTGTTTTATGACATCGTAGTAGGTACCTGGAACATGAAAAAATTGAAAACATTTTTTGGCACGAAACCCGACAACAACAAAAACCGTTTACAAACCTGTAACCAAATTGTTTTTTGTAAAAATTATTCAAAGTTTTCAATGTTTCCATCATTTAAAACGTGGATAACAATATAATTCGAAAAATCGGTGAATGTAAAAGATTGAAATAATTGTTATCATAATTATTTCAATATTTTACAGAAAAATATTTTAATATAATTAAGTTAATACTCGGAAGAAAAAACTGAAATTACGCCTCTGATTCTTATTATTAAACTCAGAGCTGTGGCAAAAGGGGTGTGACACCCCTCCACTCAGGAAATAAGTTAACGAGTCGGTAAAATTAAGTCCAGTCTGCATATCTACATGTATTACGTGCATTTCATGGTGACTGTAGTGACTATTATAATAACCTATAGGTGTATACCTATATAACTATAATTTAAAGTATAGAATTAGTAATAGTAATAGATAAGTGGCAATATAGTGCTATAATATAAAATAAACTATTTGTATTTTTAACTCGGCACCTATAAAGTTTATATTTAACAGTAAAGCCGACAAAACCATTTTACAATTTTCAAACACAAAACCTTGAAAAGTAGAAACAATTCTCTAAATCAAAACCCGTAAAACTCGAAACCATTTTAAACCCGGAACCCATAAAAATTGAAACCGTTTTTTAACCCGAAACCCAGAACCTGTAAAAATTTAAACCGGCTTTAAACGCAAAACCTGAACAATTTTTCTGGTTTTTGACTCCCTGGTTTTAACTTTAAAATCACTTTATAAAACTCTTACAGTTTTGTGTAAACATGTTTTTTTTTAACAAAATTTATCATGATTACAAATTAATACTGTTACGAGACTATTTTGAAATGACCATGTTTGACGTATGTGTAAGTATTGTATATTAACTATTCATAAAAGTAAATTATAATTAGATACTAAGTATTAATAATTCCCAAAATTGGTAAATCTGTTATGATATTATGTTTATATATAGGTACCTAACCTACTACATTAATTTTAATCGATTTTACTTGTTTATAATGCTTGTTTATCTTATCATGACAAATGTCTCATAAATTATTTTTTGCTATTTATAAATTATACCTATAAAAATTCACATACTAGGTAGTTAGTACTTAATGACCTCAACAATTTATTTAACTAATCAAAGTTTGATATACGAGTATATTTTAATACAAAGATAAAATATATTAGTAGATAGGTACTTATTAATTTAATGGACTTCAAAAATATATCAGTTTTTGTTAGTTTCTAATATTATAAATTATAATTTAATAATTATTATCAAACATTCACCATTTATGAATGACTTTCTGTATACGAAACAATAAGGTTTGGAAGATAACACATTTTAGAAAGCCATTAGATAATACGCTAACATAAATAAATCAACAAACGCAACGAAATATCTCTTATTATATTATGACTAGGTTTTTACAAAACTTTTAAAATCTAAAATGATTCATTTAGTTTTCCATAATTTATTAGTGCATAAGTGTTTAACCGAAAATCTTCTAGCTGTATATACGATATTCATATACAACTAAAATGTAGCATTTATTTGTCTGGGCGCCTTTCGTCTGTGCGATTTCATCACTTAATGACTTTTCGAGCCATCGAGGTCTGGTAAAAACACGATTTTTTTAAAATCCTAGACGTATTTCATCGGAATAATAATATCAAGTTGGGTTTTTCAAATTAAGATAAGCCAATTCAAGTTGTAGCCATTTAATCTCATGGACTTAAATATAATTGAAATTTATTGAGATGGTGATTTCTTTTCTTTTTAATAATTTTTGTCTTTTTTATGTTGTAATTATTTTATTTGTTAAAACGATTTTACTAAAATATATTTAAGTTTTGATTAATCATTTGCAGTTAATGGAAAATGTAATTTATTAATTGTTAATTAATAAAATTATTTGTTTATTAATTAACGTAAATTGTATTATATATATAAATACATTTTTAATGATATCACATGATCACTGGCATAATTGAGGAAAATCTGAGTTGGTCAAAAAATAAAAAACTTGTGTTCATTACCCCCCCCCCTTAATTATAAAAAGTATTTTATTTGGTTATAGAATTAATTTAGAAATAAATCCTTCAATTTCCGACAAAGATATCATATAAGGTCCATCATATCCTCGCCACCTACACTTCTCAACATAATAATACATTTTTTTCCAAAAATTATTATATTTTTCTATCCTATTTTCCTATTTTATATTCCTATTTTTTTGACAGTAATATAAAAACATTAAACCGATCGGAAGTGTTTATTTTTATTTTTTAACTACATTAATTATTGGAAAATATAGAATATTTCAAGTTTAATATTTATATTTGATGAACAGATCAACATAATTTCACTAAATTACGACGTAGGTACCCATACAATAAAACTACAGTAAAATATTATATTAAACTATTAATTTGTTAAACTTTTAAATATTTAAATTTATATGTTTACAATAAATTTTTAAATTGATTATTTCTTAGTTTGATGATGAATGGTAAAAAGTACATAAGAACCACGGGCTAATAATAATATAGTTAATGGATATTTGATTAACAAACTCCAACCATAAATTTATTGCTAGGTAAGTACGTTTTTAATAGGTGTAATAACAAAATATTAATTACAATATACAGTCACTAAAATATTATATTTTGAAATTTGATGTACGAGTAAATTTACCAGTTTCATACATTTTAGATTTTGGATGTACAAAACCAAATAAGGACAACTGTTGCCTAAATTTTTTAGAATTCGGCATTACGAGCTAATTGATCAAGATTTAAATTATTGTATAACTTGTCGAATCATCGACTAAATTCCAATATATCACCTGCAGTTACAATAAAAACATAATAACAAAATAATAAAGTTCATGAAATATAAATAATAATACATATAAATCGCTACACCGTATTCTCGTTACCGAAGTGTGCCATATGGAAGATTCAACTGTTTATAATATTAAAATTTTGAGGGGGTGACTAATAACTTTACCACCTCTACACAATTTTAGAAGGGAAAATTCTACCTTTGTCCCCTTCCCTTCGTAATCACGTCACTAGCACTGCGTATGATAATTATGGACTTATATAATCTATATAATATATCTATATAATCTTAAACATTCAGATATTTTTATATGAGAAAACATCCAAATATCACATAAATAATGTCTAATAATCTAATTTTATTCAGTGACGTATTTACGGATGGGAAGTTCAAGAAGTACTGGACCTTCTATAACCGTAAAAGTGATTTTATAATACATTATTACACGCATAATTTAAAAAAAATTATATTTTTAATTTCATAAAATATATATAAATAGTTTTATTGAATTCAATCCACAAAATTGTCGTCAAATCCACACACTTATTGTCAAATAAAGTGATTTTAAACTTGCCAATAATCATTCAAAAATGCTTTTCAATGTATCCCTCCTCCATAGAAAAAAAACAAAACAAAAATACGTTACTGATTTTATTGACGACTGACAACTCGACGAATCGATTAATTTAAATTAGGTACCTACATACATATTATTCGTATACTCCTTCTAAAAGAAGTGGTTTTTATTTTTTTGGAGGGTGAAATCAAGTAAACTCCTACATAGACACAACATTAACTTCTAAAAAAGACCTCAACAATAATATGCTATCGATATACAAACTATAGAAAATCTAAATATATGATTGTACAAAATATTGGTACAGTTTTCTTATATGCTTAAGGATTAACTACCGAAAAAAGTGTATTTTATACTTATTATAGGCGTTATGATAATTAGATTTACGTGAACTTTTATTTATTAATACCTAACACTTATTAATATATAGGTATGCGTTTGTATATAAACGTGTAAAAATAATAAATATACTACCAATTAATATAATATTATAATAAATATTAATAATAATAATAATTAATAATGCATATGAATGCATTTATGGATAAGTATGTTAAACATAATAATTAGGATGATACCTGAATTATATCCAATCGTGATTATATGTCAGAAAAAATACAAAAATCAGTCGTTTCAAATCTAAAAATTGCAGTCAGTAGAAGTAGAAGCATATGTTGCTCGTCCGGTAGGAATGATAAATCATTTCTTATGATACATGTATTCTGAACGTAGCTCCGTGTAATATACCAACAAAACTACTATACTGTGAAAATATAATTCATAAAAAAGTGTTGAAAAAATATATTTGTAAAATTTTTTTTAAAAAATGTATTACGTATACGAGTATATTATATAATAGTAAAATACATACTCTATAGAAATTTCAAATTTCTTGACGGAATTTTTCGAGATTACGAGGAAATTACCCGTTTATTGCTTTCCCGTTATAGTTTTTCAAGTTTTTGGCCTTTACTCGTTTAACGAAAAATGATCATTACAAACTACAAAGGACCATCTTAATCATATTTTCTGTCGGCAAATGAGTAAGTACACACAAATTCATCTAGTCGAAAAATTGTTAACAGAAAAACACAAAAATAAACATCATTGTGGAATCTATACTGCAAGATATTCCTTGTTCCGTTCAGAATCTAATTGATGGTAATGGTATATATTATGTACATCCATATAGCTACAATTTCACAATTCATTATATAGTTGAAAACCTAACGATTGAAAAATGTTTATATGCATTTTAAAAATGAATAATAATTATTGTCGTTGTTTTTTTATGAATTTATGAAATTGTATTGAAAATATTACTTATTTGCATTTTTCTCGTTTATAACAACTTAAAAACGTCGTAGAAAAATGAAACAAAAATAAATGATAAAAAACAATATTATCTAGAGTCCTGCGTAGTCGTTTTGTAGCATGTGCATATTTAAACACGTTTTATGAGTTATTAAAAAAACAAATTTTTTGGATTTTTATAAATAAATATAACAAAAAAATTTAAAATCGAAAAAAACACCAAATAATGTTTTAATCTATGATTTATTTTTCGTAAAAATAAGAAATGTTAGTATGAGTTTTGGTTGAAAATTGTTTACGCTGACATCCTCTTTTATCAGGAATGGAAAACTGGCGGCCCGCGGGCCACATCCGGCCCGCCATCGCTTTTTATCCGGTCCGGACTGTATTTCAACATTTTTATCATCGAAAATTGTATTACAATTTACTTCAGATATAGTAATAGTAGCTTGGTAAATTGTATTTTAGATACATTTTCAATAATAAAACATATTATATTAAACTTAGATATTATCTAATTAGTTTCTAATCATTCTAATTTAAGTTATCATAGACATAAAATATATATTAATGAATTTGTTTCATATAATAATAAAAATACAAATTTATATTTGGCAATTATATTAAGTTTCAAAATTTGACCCTTAGTTACTTTGAGTTTCCCATCCCTGTCTTATATATATATATATATAGGTATACCTACAACCTATACATAATATTTTATCAATATTTTCATGTAAGAAATTGGAATTTATCTGGCCAATACAAATTTTATATAGGAGATTTCCTAATTTAAAATTGCGTGTCTGTTCTCGCGGGTAAAACGGTTGATTCGGTTGGAGTTTACACGCGTATTATATACCAGGTAGCTGTTTGTTTTTCGACATAATATAAGTAGGCATATTTATTCGAAGGGTAACGCGAAAAAATAACCACAAACATTATTTACTAAGATACCTACTACACCTACAAATCTTAGATAACTTCCACAGAACTATATCTTGTATATAATCCGTACTATATTATCATCTAATATTAGTAAACTAATTATCAATTAGTCATTGTTATAATTATTAATCAAGTTGAATACATTATATAATCACGAACAAATAAACATCTATTTTTTCCTTTTATTTAATAGTTTTCAATTAAATAACAATTATACAATGTCGCATATTATGTTATATAGGTACAAATTCAGTGATGTAAGTCCTAAAATAATTTATGGGTATGCAGAAATCCAAAAAAATATAGAAGGTGGAGAGATTCCCCCTTCTCACAGTATCCTAAACATATTCACAGGATCCTGAAGAGAAAGTCGGTGTCCGGGAGTAGTATCCCACGGGTCCCCCGTTGCCCCATATTTGTGTACAATGTTCGATATTCACAATTAAAAATTAAAACATAACATTATTTAACATCATGTTTTTAAAAGTATAAAATGTACATTATATTTATTATTTAAAAATGTGCTTTTCTAGCTTTAGTTGAAGCGAATGCTTTCATAAGTTCCTCGAAATTTAATTACCTGGCCAATTCCGATTCTAAGCACAGAGTTGCTAGCCCTGAAACTCTAGTTTGTGTCAAGCAGGATCGATTGAAATTTTTTATTATTGCTAAAACACTGAATGAACACTCACCACTGGTAACAGAAACTGATACGGTACAGAATATACGTAAAGCGATGCAAACGTTCGGGAAAAACATTATTAACATTTTCACATTGATGGCGTTTAATAAATCGAATGAATGGAGACAGATGATATTTAAAATTGTCTTCGTATATATTTTTCAATTGGGTAACTTCATATTTTGATAACTGTTAAGACACATCAGCAGTATATTTTGTTGTAAAATTGTCTGCAGCAGTTTGAATTTCTTGTACCCTCATATTATGGAATTGCCACAAGAATGAACATTTTTTATTCAAGTTATTAATGGCGGTAAACCTGTAATTTATTCTACCAATGATTGAATCCATTATAACAAAAAAGGTGTTTCACTTGAAATTCATTTCTTCATTAGTGCAGTTTTCGTCCAAAATTTCATGAGACATATTTCCGCGTTTTTCTTTCGGACTGAAACATCGACAAGGTATCTCCAAAACTATTTACAATAAATTTGCATTCATTCAAAACGTCACTCCACCGGTTGCGTACACGCTGTAAACCAGCAAGTAAACTTAATGTTTTAATATATTATATTATTAAAAGTTTATCGCAGCACGTTTTGGAAAATATACTATTACTCAAAATATTCAACTCATTACTGGAATTATTAAAAACTCCGTCACGGACACTGTCGCGCATTTTTACGAATATCAAATATAAATACAAGTAGTCATAATAATAAATTATATTTTTTGAAACATAACAAACAATAAAAAAACTATAATTCATGCTATACTTATTGATTTATGTTATAGTTGTAAAATACCTAATAAAGTAGCAAAAAAGTCCTCACTTAAACTATGAAGTTTATTATTATTTGTACTTACATTAATTATCATAAGCGTACGCAGGGGGATGCAGGGTATGCAGCTGCATACCCTAATCAAATAAAATTATGTCATATTAGGTAATTATTATCAACAAATTGTAATACTTATATTTAAATAGGTGCCTATTGGCTATTACTAATTTGTAAAAAAAAACCATATTATTTAATTATAATAACATATTGTTATATTGATAATATTATCAAGCTCAAAATATATGAACAATTAAACACGTATATACCCGTATCACATTAATTCTTGTTGAGTCGGCGGCGACCGGTTTTCACGCTACCTCGCCATACTCCATAAACCATGCTACATTGTCTTACAGAGCGCCAATATTAGCAACCATCACAATATAATTTATTTCTGGTTCGGAAATCTGACATCTAACCTAAACCCAAAAACCGTCGAATTAGTTGTATCACAATTTCACTAAACTTTAAAAAGTTTAAAAAAGTTTAAGTTTAAAAAAATCTTAATATAAATTAAGTTTTACGAAATTGAAATTTAATTTCATTACGTTTTATTTTAATAGGTAATTAATATTGGAGACAAAAAAGAAAACCAAAGTAATTTGTTTACATTCTTTAGTAAAAAAGAAAAACAAGTAAGTACCAAAATATTATACATAGGTACCTAAATTATATTTTATATTTGAATGACGTTATGACTTTAATGCTATTAATCTAATATTTTATTCTTTACCAAGTTATGGTGTTAAGATTTTTAAAATATCATGTAAATCTAATAATATATTTTAATAATATTATTCACAAGTCATCATATTTTCATTATAATATTAGTTATATTGTGAAATTCTCCTGCGTATTAGACCAATATTTTATCGTGTTAAGACTATAATTTACATAGCTACAATATTGATGAAATTTGAAAAGGGGCATTAGCTAATTTGCAGCATTAGTTATGTAAAATTCCACCAAAATTATAGTGTTACATGCAAATTGGTAAAATAATTTATTTACTATTCTGTTTTAGTTTTTTTATACTACAAAAATGTTTGATAAAATAGGTATTTTATTTTACAATATAGAAACATAAATACACTTAGGTATTAATTTTAAACAGAATTGTTGTAATAATTTTTGTTACACAAAATTGATTTAAAATTACCCACGAACGGTAAACCGTTTTGTTTTTACCAGTGACTGTATACTATAGTACAGTCAAATTATCAAACAAAATAATTTATAATTAAAAGAGGTAACTGGTTAGTAAATTATTATTATTATTCATATATTATAATTATTATAATATTAGATAAACGCAGTGTCGTCATTTCAGTTTTTTTTTTTTTAGTGTGCGAGCTTTTATGCAAGCCACTTTTAACATTTCACCGGGCCATTTTTCATTTCAATGCTATGAAAATACTTCTTTAAAAACCGGTAAATAAGCAAAAAAAAAAAATACACAACTTTGGTCAGTGCAATTATAATTATGACGGCGCATTGGAGCATACGCAGGCTACATTTTAAATTAGTGGTGGTGCCGCTCATGCCACAACCTGTACCCCCAAATTACGCCCCTGTAGACAATATGTGCGAGTAGTGGTGAACAAAGATGTGAATTTCATATTTTACAATTTGATAAAGTAATTTCAAACAGAAAACATAATACTATTATTTGTAGAAATAACTATAAATAATAATAAACTATTTGTTAAAATTAAAAGGAGCATATATTATGTAGTTATATATTATTACTAACATATTACTCATGTTGTTTTAATATTTTTACAATCTTATTTTGCATGCAGATATATTGTCATTATTTTTAAGGTAGGTTTTTCAATTTTGCTCCTCCCCCCCCCAAAAAAAAAAAAAAAAATTAATAAATAAATGCTAGAACCGTTACTGGACTCGTGCCTGTCCGATATCGAATTAAGTCAAGAATTGGGGGGGGGAGGGTTGGGAATCAACCACCAAAAGTGGTTAGGTTATAGGAAACCAAAAGTTTCAACATTTAAATTAAAATTTAATTTAATATTTATTACATTTTAGTGCCGATTTTCGTGGTTATTTATTATAGGGAATTCATTCGAAGTCTTGGACTCGTAAAACGTATGAAATCGAGAGATTCGTTCGAATATCTATTACTGCGTACAACAGTAATAATAATATATAATATTATATATGAATGGCAAAATATTATAATGTATTCGAAAATCATAAACTGCACGTAGGTCGTATAATAACGCGAACATAGTCGTATAGTGTACATCCCTTCGGCGTCCTGCACCGCGCTCCTGTGCGGTACAAATCGTAGGCGGACAGCGGCGGCAATCCCCGCACAATGTTTATGCACTGTATAATATATAATAATATAAGTGTATACCTATATAATAATAATATAAGTGTATACGCGTATAATAATAATAATATACGCGCGTGCAGCACGGGCCGCGCTCACCTCCAACCTTCACCCCTACCGACGTCCCGTCCCGTCGAACAATGCGTGTGGTGTGCGAGCACGGGGACGACTAGGTGATGCCGCGTCTGTAACCTCAGGGCGGCAAGCAGATGGTAACGCGCGCGGCGGCGGCGGTGGCTGCGGCAGAGGGACGGGGTGTATATATTTTGCTTACTCTCCAAAAACTATTGGCGGGGCGGTGTGTGTGAGCGCGCGGGGGGGGGGAGAGAAGGACGTAACATAATAATATTTCCTGTGGCACGCGTCTGCGTCTCATTATAACGCACAGGGCGCGCGCGCCAGAGAACGCTGGCTCCCGCGCCCGGCCGACGGGATCCGTTCACCAACACCTTAAACGTTAATTACCGCGCTCTCTGCGTCGCCGCACCCGCGCCCGACCGCCGCGTGCGTGCCGTCACTAATGGTATTTTAACCATTCCGTATGCCTAAAACGCTCTTCTTCCCCATACTCCCCCTCTTCCCCGCAATATCGTTCAGTATAATATTATAATTTATCGTACACCGGGCACGTCAAACGTAAATTAGTATCAACTGGGCAGAAAAATATATTGAATAGAACACTTACGTTGGCCGCGATCGAAATGTAAACATTTTATATACATTTTTTTTTTAAATCGTGCAGGTACTCTTTAAGGCCCCACTTTAGAGATATTATTATTACATTATTTTCAATTATTTGTTAGATTTTATTCAAATTACAAAAAAAAAATATCAAATTAATAATTTCTTCTCGATGAAATTCTCTGGGTAATAATTTCTTCTCTGGGTTTATGCCTGGGAGGTCAACAATGGAGCCAATATTTTGTGTGAGACAGATTGTAGAGAAGTACAGAGAAATGAAAAAGAAATTGTGTATGGTATTTATTGATCTAGAGAAGGCTTATGATAGGGTTCCTAGGGAGATCTTAAAGTGGGCATTAATGAAGAAAGGATTACCAAAGGTGTATGTGAACATAATTGAAGAT